>CM018685.1:51644656-51899656 GCA_009363875.1 Mikania micrantha | reverse complement strand
AGTTACTCTAGGGATAACAGGCGGATCTTCTCCAAGAGCTCATTTGACTTTATTTAAAATTGAAGAGTGTCACACCCCCAAATTCCCACTCGTGGTGTATGTCCACGTGGATGTGACGTGTCCAGAATCACAGCTCAAGGTCATATAGAACAACTCTATATGCGTTTACAAATCCAAGTTTGACACATACACTTAACAAAATAATTTGCGGCGGAATAGAAGTTGTCATAATGTATTGCAACGGAAAATTAATTGTTTTACAAAATGCAGCGGAAATGTAAATAGTTTAACACATCATTGTTTAACAGGATAAAAGTAAATTGTTTTCAAATGACAAGACACATAAACAGAAATGCATGAGGTTCCTAATGCTCGGCCCTTAGTATGCGCATTCCTGTCATCCATAGTTTGCTAATTACCTGAGAATACAAGTTTAAAAAGTGTCAACACAATGGTTGGTGAGTTCACAGGTTTTGATATACATATAGTAATAAAAGTGTGTCATGCTGTTTATCATATGTTAGTACCGAGCCCTTGGCCCAAAGTGTCAGTGCGTCACTACCGAACTAGACTTGTTAGTCTCTGCCTCCGCCATGTCTCGTAATAACATGGCAAGATAGGTCAAGTTTTCACGTGTTATGACATCCAGTCAATATTTCGCCACGCGGGGTTAGTCACACCCCAAACGGATCCATTCAAACTCGCCTCGTTGTTTGTACATTAACGGTAAGACTTTGTGAGGACTTCTTACGATTACAACACTTAATGTTTGTCTAATAAACCAGCATACACCAAAATGTTTGTACAGTAATAGATGTTTGACTCGATGCAACAAGTATTCTCCCCCTTTTTAAAAGCGTTTGAAAAAGAGTAAAGAGGGGCCGTAAACTCACCTCAATAATGCAGTAGTATGTAAGCGTAAGCTCCTGAAACGTCAAGTAGCACGTCGGTCACTGGCAACCTATATCGTATACCGTATATGAGTTCGCGTAAGTGACCGTGCTAGTGTTAGTGCTCGTGTTTGTACCCAACAACCCTTGGTTGTTCATGTTTGTTCGTGTCGGTCCACAATGACCGTGGTTGCTCGTGTTGGTCCATATTGACCGTGTTTGACCATGCTTGACCGTGTTTGACCGTGTTTGACCAAAGTTGACCGTGTTTGACCGTGTTTGACCGTGTCAAGTCAACGACCCGTTGGTGAACCGTGTGACGGTTTGTGAATCGTGTAGCAGTCGTGTAAGTGTTTGTCGTGTGCAAAACGCGTGGGTCGCGTTTATGGACAACTTACTATTTATAGTAAGTTTCCATTTATGGAAAGTTCACAAAGCATGACGGTTTTATAGTTCTAGCATGTTCATTAGTCCTACGGGATCATGTTAACACATAGCACATCATCATACGGATTCACATAAGTCGTTTATAACATGCTAGTGCACAAAAGTTTCCTAAAATGGAAAGTTTCCATTTTTAGCATACGTGACATCGGAAACCATCTAACTTAGCATCTAATCATCATATTACAACATAATAAATCATTTAGCATGCTCAAATCATTCAATATGTTGACTAATCGGTTTTTATAAAAATAAAGTTACTAAAAATAGTAACTTTGTGGTTTTTGCATAAAAATGACCATTCTATCATTCCTAAACCATTTTCACATCATCATTCATCATAATAAGTTATTTACTATCATTTAATCATGTCGACATAGCCCAAATCATCATCTATCAATATTCTTACCCAAAAAGTTACTAAAAATAGTAATAACACTAAATATGATCATAGACATCATCAAGACTACTTTCTAACACATCAAATCATCATGTTAACATCCTAGCAACAATTCTATATACATGCATGTTCATCATATATACCAAATCATCAATTTGTAACTAAAAAGTTACTAAAAATAGAAAGATTCATCAAAATCATAGTTTTAACCATTTCAACCAAATTTAACCATGAGTAATCATTCTAATATCATCAATAAGCATAACAACATACTCAAGATCATTCCTACCATCATGGATCATACATGCATGGCAATATATTTTTACAAAACATCACTTTAAGCAACAAGACCCATACCCATCATCATAGATCATCCTAGATCTTCATCTAAACACTTTAGATCATTATAAAACACCTTAAAATCAATAAACCCAGAAGTAAATCTCGTGCATGTGCATTCAAAGTGCTTGCATGTGAGATCTAACACTTGCATGTGTGTGTAGAAGTGAGAAATGGACTTTTTAGCTATGAAAGATGTGAGAACTACCTTCTAAGCCTCTTGAACCCCTGAGATGATGCTTCAACAGTTCCTAAGACCCTCTGGTTCGTGGGTTTTGACAAGAACAAGGAAGGAGATGGTGGTTTTGGTGTGTTCTTTCTTGCTTTTCACCTTCAATCTTCACTCCAAAGCTTCCCAAGGTGTGTCAATGGCTTCCACTAGCTCTAATGGTGGTTTGCAGGTGTTTGAGGGGTGAAGTGACTGAGCTCTAGCGTGTGGTTTCGGTGATAATAAATGGGATAGGCAAAATGATGGTCTTGGGAGCTTAAAAAGTGATTTTGCGAATCTGGCGCCCCAGGCGTAACGCCTGACGTGGGTCGGGTATGCCTGGCGTTACGCGCGGAAGAAGTCAGATAGGGCGCCTCTTTTGTGTCCCGCGCGCATCGCCTGTCGAGGGCACCCCGGGTCAGGCGTACCGCCTGGCCTGTATTTCAAGCCCAATAAGCTTGTTTTGTTGTCCTGGCCCATTCTTGCCCGTTTCTCGATTGTAAAACATCATTCGAGCGTCGTTTGGACTCTATTGGTCAATTATTAGCCATAATTGACTTGTGACAGTGTTTCGTGAAGTTTCGAGTGTTGTGCTACACAATGTGTTAAATGTTCACCAACGTTCGCGTGTTTTGACACGTGTGTGTTGTTTGTCGGTAATTCCACGAATTATCTTGTCGTATGCCAGTGTTCGTACTGTCGTGCCATGTGTCACACTAAATTAATCTAATTCTAGTGCCACGTGTACATAATGCATTTAAATAAACATTTAAATAAATAATAAGCTGACCTGGAATTTACGGGGTGTCACAAAGAGAATCAAAATCCATCTTTTTTTTCATTAGCCAACCAACTCTTAAAAATAATAGGAGTTTTTTTAACTATCTATAAAAATAATTAGATAGAATGCCTTCAACCTTGTCAACTGATAGTGAAAGAACAAAATCGGGGTACATACCATGGCATCGCCACTCCCTTTGGCAACATCTACTAATTTGGAACTTAATTTGAAAGCCATATTTCGACCCAGACGTTTTCGGGATGCCGCTAATAACCAATGAATGGCAAGTGTTTTTCCTTGTGTGGATCCTATTTCAATGGGAACTTGATGAGTCGATCCACCTACACGTCTTGCTTTTACTGCTATGCCCGGAGTTACTCCATGTATTGCTTGAAATGGGTCTAGGTAAAAAGCGGGACATGCTAGTTGAAATTAAACAATAAAACAAACCTATTTGTCCGGGTAAAAAGTGGGTCACATTAGTGGGGAATAACATTTTACCGTAGCATCAGGCATACCCTTAATTAGTTTGCTAAAACTAGCAAATATTTTAGTACTAGTCTCATCTCGGTTACCCGTCTCAAATGTTTCGGGTTTCGGTTTTACCCGTCAAGTTTGGGCAGACAATTGGACTTGACTTGGCTCGTAGATATTTTGTAAAATTAGGTCCACACAAAAATTGATTTTCTGAAAACCATTTTGTTAACACTTCTATTCCATTGTGGGTTTTCAGTCTAACAAGCGTGGTTTCATTGGATTTAAGTTTATGTTACTTTGACAACCCTCTTCCTAGTAATATTTATAGCTTCCGTAATCTGACTTCTCTGGAGTCGCTTTACACCAATGAGAATAATTTCATGAGTTCTCCGTTGGTATTAAAGCAATTGTCTGGTAACTTGAAATTTTTAGATATTAGTTATTGTGGTGTTTCGAGTTCAGCGCTTCATTCCCTTCATAACTTGACCTCTCTTCTAACCCTTTACGTGTCTGGAAACCAACTCACCAAGGCAATACCTAATTCGTTTGGTAACCTTTGTAACTTGAGAGATCTTGATTTAACATTTAACAATTTTGGTAAAATTGGTTTAACACACCTTCTTAAAGGTCTTTTCGATTGCAAATCACCGAGTTTGGAGTCATTATTTATACTAGATTCAGGACTTTCTGGTCCAATTTCTGACTCCATAGAACGATTTTCATTGTTAAAGATGTTAGATCTTTCTTATAATAGACTGAACGGAAGCCTTCCCATTAGCCTTAGTCAACTTTCAAAGCTGACTACATTATCCTTTTCCAACAATTTGTTAACGGGTGTCATGACAGAAGCTCACTTTGCTAAACTGGTGAGCTTAAAATATCTATATGGAGAAGGCAACAACTTAACCCTAAAACTGCAAGTTGATAACTGGATCCCCCTTTCCAGATTCAATTATTGTATTTAAACTCATGGGATTTGGGGCCTGAGTTTCCTTTATGGCTTCATTCGCAAAGGGGTTTAAGAAAACTGGACATAAGGAATGCAGGCATTTCATCACCCGTGCCTCCCGAGTCATTTTGGAGATCATTCCCCAATCTAACTTATTTAGACATGTCGCAAAATAATATAAATGGTACATTCACTTTGTTTTTCCCAACAAAACTTGAAGTACTCAACCTAAACTCTAACCAGTTTACAGGAACAACTTTACCTTCTTTCTCCACTGGTTCGTTAATGCCTTCATATTTGGATTTGTCAAATAATTCTTTGATGGGATCATTACATCATTTTTTGTGTTTGAATGGTGTGGAAGAAACACAATTTCTTTCTTTGGGATATAATCATTTGTCGGGTGTCATTCCCCAGTGCTGGAACAGGTGGCCGAGTTTGGGTGTCCTAATTCTGGAAAATAACAATTTATCTGGCGAGATTCCAAGGACATTAGGTTCTTTGTTGCAACTGCAATGGTTGAACATGCATGGAAACAATATCTCAGGAAGATTGCCATCTTCCCTAATGAACTTGTCATCGTTAAATATTCTTCAACTTGGCAAAAATGAACTTGTTGGAAGCATTCCACCATGGATTGGAACAAAACTCACCTTGTTAAGAATTCTCAACCTTAGGTCCAACAATTTAGACGGAAATATACCTGACGAACTATGTTATCTTTCATATATACAAATTATAGATCTTGCTAAAAATAATCTGTCAGGAATTATTCCGAGATGCTTCAACAACTTTAGCGTTCTTACGGGGATGATTAACTCAAATGATTTTGACATGATTTTGGGAGTGATGGCACCGTCTATTACTGCTAGTGATGCATTGATGATGAAAGGACAAGAGTACACCTACAAATCATTTCTTAGACTAGTGACATTGTTGGACCTTTCAAGCAACAACTTTTTCGCGCCCATCCCAAGTGAGCTTACGTCCCTTCAAGAGTTGAAATCACTGAATTTATCAAGAAATTAAATGAGTGGAAGGATCCCGGAGAAGATAGGAGACATGAACGCACTTGAATCATTTGATTTATCAATAAACAACCTATTCGGGGAACTTCCGGTAAGCTTGTCTAGATTCATTTCTTGAGCAGCTTCAATGTGTCATGCAACAATTTCACAGGAAGAATTCCGGTTGGTACCCAGCTCCAGAGCTTCAATGAGTCTAGCTTTTTAGGTAACCAACTTTGTGGGGCTCCGCTAAGTGATCAATGTGCACCCAATGAATTACCAACTCGTACAACAAGACATGAACACGAAGACGATGGATTAGAATGGGTGTTGATTATTAACATTGTGCTTGGATTTGTTATTGGATTTTGGATCATTTTGGCTCCGTTGATAGTTAGCACATCATGGAGGACTGCATATTTCCGTCTCATGAGTAGATTGATCAAGGTATGATTTATGATGCATAAGTATTGTCACACTATAATTAGTGATGTTGTAATAAGTTTAATATTCTACTTGAAAATTTTAAAACTTTGTATTCAAGATGAGTATCCTATTAAATATGAACACCAGAACTACCATATTAAAAATAAACAAAAGAACTCATCATTGTATTACTATATATATAAACTCGTGCAACAATGTATTTCAAGAATTGTGAATAGGTGGGTGTAAAATACAAATAACTAGATGTAGCGTACGGTGGAATTTGAAGTTAAGGAAGAAGGATTGAATGTATTTCTATGTTAACTAATCAAAAGGGTAAATGTGTGAGTCATGCCATTGTCATTCCAGTAAAAAGACAAGTTGCGCACATGCAAATGGTGCACTTGCAAACTATGTAAGCAATGTCAAAATGATGTTGCAACCTAATATTTTAAGTAAATTAATTAATTAAATAAAAAGGGAGAAAAAGCAACTTAGTTAATTAGAAAAACGAAAAATATAGGAGGTTTTGAGAATCAAACGTATAACCTCTCAACTCAAATCATGAAGTCTTGCTAGCTAGCTACAGAAAAAGGTTTTCATTATAAAGTTGAGAATAAAGATTCAAAATACTTTAATTGAGGCCAAAAAAATAAGAAGAAAAAAAAACTTGTACGTCACATGAATAATATCTATAACTTAACCTTTCAACTAAAATTAAAGGGTTATTGTATTTAAATACTCCCAACTTTGACTTATTGGCCGGCAATACTCCCAACTGAGAAAATGTTTACCGGCACTCCCAACTTTAAAAAATTTTCCACTGGCACTCTAAAACATGATTTTTTTGATGACGTGGCACCTGTTTTGGAGTGCTAGTGGAAAATGTTTTGAAAGTTGGGAGTGCCGGTAAACATTTTCTCAGTTGGGAGTATTGCCGGCCAATAGGTCAAAGTTGGGAGTATTTAAATCCAATAACCAAAAATTAAAACAATTTTTCCAGCTTAACGAAGACAACAAAATTATATGTTAAAGCCTAAATTATATTTTATGCAACTTATAACTCAAAATTATAACATATTATATATTCTTAAATTTATTATTAGATAAGTATTCAAGTGTACTATAGTCGTATAGTTATTTTGAGCTTTTCTTGTGATAAAAAGAAAAGCAAAGCAAATATAAAAATATACATAATAAGTTTATAAAGTATCTTTCTTATATAATAAGGAAAAGCAAATATAAAAATTTTATATTTTGTACACGTATATATGAATACATTAAAAATAAAAAAGTTGGCTCAACTCAGCTCGGTTTGTAAACAAGTCGAGCCCGAGCCCGAGCCCATCTTTACTCACCTCAGTTTGTTTACAAGTATATTCATTTCATTAATCAATCGGTTTGTAAACAAGTCGAGCCCGAGCCCGAGCCCATCTTTACTCACCTCAGTTTGTTTACAACTATATCCATTTCATTAATCAATCAAACATGGACAAATTAATCAGGACATTCCCAGATTGATCAAATTAGTATTTGCAATACCAATAGTTTTAGATAATTGGGTATTACAACGGCTTGTAAGACTGGGGTTTCGTATACATGCCATCAACAATAACAACAACAGCACCAGCAGGTGAATTTTCCTAACAGAATTCGAAATCTGGTGGCCTGGTATTTATAAGCGAATTCTAAGCCTGGGTGCATAACCTAGCCCCAACGTTTGGTGATGGATGGGGTTTGGAATGGTGTTTATATGGTTTTAATGTTTAATTTTAATGATATTTGAGTATGTAATTACTTCGAATTAGATAGCTACGCATTTATTGTGTTTTTCAGGTTAAATACAAAGAATCGAAGCAGTTATACAAGTTTGAGGTGACTGGAAAGTGAAGAGAATGGTTTTGAGAAGACAGAGGATGGAAGTATCAGATCGTGAAACTTTACGACGCGTAAAACGGAGTCCGAATGGAGAAGATATCTAAAAAATAAGAAGTGAAGTAAAGTTACTGCAACAGCCTACAGTGCTGATGGAGGCTACAGCAAATCTGATCGGAAAAGAGTTGTTGTAAGCTACAGTGCTGCTGGAGGGTACAGTAAACCTGATCAGAAAACAATTGATGTAAGCTACGTTATTGCTGGAGGCTCCGGCAGTTACGAAAATCAAGTTTTAAAATACGATTTTTTAGGGTTTTTGGCATTCCATCTTCACTCTAAACGCAAGAGGCGGCTTGGGACTACCTTTGGGAAGCAAAATCAAAGCCAATTCATCATTCTAATCCATTCCATCACCAATCCATCATCCAATATGAAGATCCAAATCATGATTGAAGATCAATTCTTGAAGTTGAGCGGCTAATTTCTTCGTGGTTTCCTCCGGGTGGAGGATTCTTGTAAGTAGATGATTTGATTTAGTTTACAATCTTGTTTGGGACATGCAATCTGTGACACCCCGTAATTTTAAGGTCAGCTTATTATTTATTTAATTGTTTATTTAAATACTTATTGTACACGTGGCACTAGATTTAGTTTAATTTAGTGTGACACGTGGCACGACAGTACGAACACTGACACATGATCAGGTAATTCGAGGAATTATCGACAAACAGCACACACGTGTCGAAACACACGAACGTTGGTGAACGTCTAGCACATTGTGTAGCACAACACTCGAAACCTCACAAAACACTCACACATTGGACGGGGAAGTTCCAACAGGGCCAAACGATAGTTCGGAAGCGTGAAAACGGCGACGAACGGATCAAACCCATTGAAACAGGCTTATTGGACTCATCAAGGGCCCACCGCGGTACGCGGTGGCCCAACATGAGGCCCAACCGCGGTACGCGACATGCGGCGCGGGGGTTTGACTCCTGAAATCCGCCGCGGTACGCGGAGAGGATTTGAAGGCCCCATCGCGGTACGCGACGCCGTCCAGTTGACAAAATCTTTATTTAACCAAGAAAATTATGGCTAGTCTACCCCCTCCATCATTTTGCTCGATCTTCCACGCGATAATCCGACTCCATCTTCCTCTTTCACCTCTGTTACACTCAAGAACACCATTGGGAAGCCATTGGAGGAGAACTTGAAGCTCAAGAACCTTGAAGGAAGCTCTATAGACTCTCATCCTTCATCACCACCTTCTTGCACTCGATCAAACCCACAAACCAGAAGCTCCAGAGGCTGTTCTCACCTTCACCTCAAGATCTTAGAAGCTTTGGAGGTAGTTCTCATTGCTAAAATTCGTTTTTCACACTATTACACACACATGCATGTGTAAATCTTACAATGCTTGCACCTATAGTGCACATGCACGAGATTAGGATCTGGGTTTGATGATTTAGATGTATTTCTTGATGATCTATGATGGTTATATGATGTTTTATGATGATCTAAGATGATGTGTATAAGCCTTTGTACTTAAAATGATGATTTGTGATGATATTGATGCATGCATGTATGATCTAAGGCAGGTTAGATGATTTTGTTGATGTGGGGATGATTTATAAGTGTTATTGAAAGATTAGATTGTGACTTTGATGAGTAAAAACATGATTTGGATGAACTTTCTATTAATAGAAACTTTATATTGACAAAATGATGTTATGGATGAAGTGGTGAACATGCATGTATATAGAATTGCTCTTAGGATGTTAATATAATGATTAGAGTGCTTAGAATGTGATTGATAATGTTTATGGTCATATTTGGCATTGTTACTATTTTTAGTAACTTTTTGGGTCAAGATGTTGCTAGATGATGAGTTTGGCTATGATGGTATGTTTAAACAATGCTAGATGATTTATTAAGATGATTTATGATGAGAAAATGGTTTAGAAATATTATAATGGTCATTTTTATGCAAAAACCACAAATTACTATTTATAGTAACTTTATTTTCACAAAAACCGATTTGTAAACATGTTGTATGATTTGAACATGCTAAATGACTTATTATGCTATAAAATGATGATTAGATGCTAAGTTAGATGGTTTGCGATGTCACGTATGCTATAAATGGAAACTTTCCATTTTAGGAAACTATTATGTGCAAACATGATATAAACGACTTATGTGACTTTGTATGATGATGTGCTATATGTTAACATGATCACGTAGGACTAATGAGCATGCTAGAACTATAAAACCGATGATTTGTGAACTTTCCATAATTGGAAACTTACTATAAATAGTAAGTCATCCATAGGCGCGACTTGCGCGTTTTGCACACGACCAACACTTACACGATTGTTACACGATACACAAACCGTCACACGGTTCACCAACGGGTCGTTGACTTGACACGGTCAACTTTGGTCAAACACGGTCAAACAGGGTCAAACACGGTCAAGGTGGACCAACACGAGCAAACATGGTCATTATGGACCGACTCGGACAAACATGAACAACCAAGGGTTGTTGCGCACAAACACGGGCACTAACACAAACACTAGCACGGTCACTTACACAAACTCACGTACATTATACGATATAGGTTGCCGGTGACCGACGTGCTTATCACATCAAGAGCTTACGCATACTTTCGTTCATATCACTAAGGTGAGTTTACGGCCCCTCTTTACTCTTTTTCAAACGCTTTTAAATAGGGGGAGAATACTAGTTGCATCGAGTCAAACATCTATTAGTGTACAAACATTTTGTGTATGCTGGTTTATTGGACAAACATTAAGTGTTGAACTCGTAACAAGCCCTCACAAAGTCTTACCGTTAATGTACGAACAACGTGGTTGATTTGAATGGATTCGTTTGGGTGTGACTAACCCCGCAGGGCACAATATTGACTGAGTGTCATAACCCGTGAAATTCTGACCTAACTTACTGTGTGCACGAGACACAGTGGAGGCAAGGACAAACAAGTCTAGTTCGGTAGTGACGCACTGACACTTGGAGCCTAGGGCTCGGTACTAACATTTGATAAACAGCATGACACACTTTTATTACTATATGTATATCAAAACCTGTGAACTCACCAACCATTGTGTTGACACTTTTTAAACTTGTATTCTCATGTAACTAGCATGGCTAGCATGAGGACAAGGATGCTAATCTTAAGGGCCGAGCATTAGGGACTTACATGCATTCTGTCATGACTTTTCGAAAACAATTTAACTTTCGTTTTGTTTAAGACAATGTTGTATTAAACTTATAATTTTCCGCTGCATGATATGACTTATTGATTTCCGCTGCTATGAATTACTTTTCCGCTGCAAACTATTTTATTGGGTGTATGTGTCAAACTTTGGAATTGTAAACGCATATAGAGGTGTTCTATATGACCTTGAGCTGTGATTCTGGAAACGTCACATCCACGTGGACATACACCACGAGTGGGAATTTGGGGGTGTGACACAATCTAAGCATTCGATGCTTTTTGCTAGTTGTTTTGATTATTTAATTGTAAAATATTGGATTTGATTTGAACCTTAATCATTGCTTTTCAATTCTTGAGAGTTCTAGTAATTAGGATATATTAAGTTGTGTTTTGGGTTGATTAGATTCAATTGATGTTCTTGTGATAATCTTCCATTGTTTTACAATCGAAGCAAATGGTCCTTGTGTGTCACAATCAATTAATTCATGCGTTCATGTCTATGTGAATTTCCCAATTGAAAACTAAGTTCAACATCTATCTTTGAATCCAAATCCCGGAGGAATCACCTTTTGCATAATTGTTTAAAAACCAATTTTAGTTAATTGCAATTGTCTTTTCAAGTTTAATAAACAAACCTTTCAATTGATTTTCCATTTGTTTTAGTTACTTAGTGATCATTACAGACACTTTCCACAGTACTCCTCGTGGTTCGACACCCGACTTACCCTATCTAATAAGGTAGCTGGGACTTGAGTTTTACTCTTATTTTTGACTGACAATTCGACATCAGTCATTTGGTGCGGGACGCTACGCCCAGACTTAGTGTTATGCATTCCTGCCACGTGTTGACACGTAGCGTGTTCGAATGCGATCCGACTGGTTTCTTGTTTCACGATAACTTGAGCATACGAACTCCGTTTTACGCGCGGTTTTCGGCCACGTTCACGATTTATTGAAACCTTTCCAATGGTTATAATTTCAAGACATGAAGAGTTCAAAATATCTGATCTGTTATTTAACGCTAATTCGACTCAGTGTATTTAGCCACGTTTCATGATTTCGCTTACACTCATTCTCTTTATTTTCGAGTTATGATTCTAACCTGGAAATTGGGAATTGTCACAGTGCGTATGAATGGGTGTGTTTCGTCCTGTTTTAGAATGTTGAAATCACATGTTTATGGGTTGTGATCATCCTGGGTTTAATCGGGTTTATTTGTATTATTTCTTGTGATCAAGTATGTATTGTGTGTTTTTGATGGATGAATCAATTATGGTGTCAAGTGAATGCGTATGGAGTATGATGTGTGCGTGAACCAGGTTGGATGGTGCGTGAGATCTGCATCATGAGAATATGGGATTCAAGGTGGGCATGAATTGTATTGATAATTGAAAGTGGAAGTGTGATGGCATGTATTGTGTGTGTGAGTATGAATTTACATGTATGGATGCATGCATATATATTGATTTGTATGTTGGCATGATATATATATATATAACATGTGTATGATCCATGAAACATACATAAACTCAACATGGTCGCGTCAAACCTTAAATCAAACCTAAACATGGTCGTTTCAAGGTTATGGTCCAAAAGTGTTTTTTCTTAACCATTAAGCTTTTATGTTCCATGTCCCTCCAATGCTCTTTAATGTTAATTTTGATCCATAGACCCGTGCCGAAGTCCGTTAGTTTCTATGCCATATATAGTTAAGTATCTATTAATGTGTGAATGGAATGTGTGGGTTCTTGAGTCATTCACAGTTGTGTGATCCGAGTATTGCAACCAGGTGAGTTTCTTGACGTCCTCTCTTAAATGATTTTAATGTTTTAGGGTTGATATACATGTTATGGTTTATTTATATAAGGATGCTATGATACTTTTGTAAAATAAAAGTCATGTTATATAATATTTTATAAGTTACGTTATACTATGTTTACATTAAAATAGTAATAACAATAGCTTGAGACGTATTTAAAATATGTTCATGTATGATATTCTATGTGAAGCGTTTAGTATGAATTAATGTATTAAACTGAATGTGTTACGTGATTATGGTTGTGCACGAGTTGGCTCATTACACAGAGTCTTATTATAGGAAAGAAGTAACATATAGTTTGACTAAAGAGGAAGTCCTCTATACAGGGCAACTATTACGCAGAGTCTTTTTAAAGGGAAAAAGTAACCTATAGTTTGACTAAACAAGGAAGTCCTCTATACAGGGCAACTGTTGAGCCTGCAATTTTTCACTTAATAATTAAGGATATGTCAGAATCCAGAATTATTCCGGATATTTAGAGATATTTACATATATTGATTTACCTATAATGATGACTTATTTAACGAAGGTTAATTCTAAATATTGATTAATATTTATATTATCGAAATGTGCTCTTAATTTTTGAAAAAGTCAACAAGTAAACAAAAACTATATTTCCTATTTTGCCGGATATGGGAGAGAAACGTGGACGAGTTGAAGAAAATCACAACGGCTTGATTGAGTGAGTCTGGGCATAGTCGAGAATGGAGCAGGGAAAGCGGGACTACTCTTTTCACCATTGTAATTCATGTTATACTATAAAATGAGGCAGTTGATCGATCTAGGGACACATCGTTTATCACACATTTGATTACTTTTTCATCACTCACAACATTCGAAGCTCTGTAACATTTAGAAATCGATCATTTGTGCTCTTTCTTTGTACTTTTACTTTGTTTTATAATATAAACAAAACAGAGTGACGATTATCACCTCCCGAGGTTTTTATGCCGGCAATCCTAAGGGATTAAGGATTTTCCTCGTATAAATTTCATTTGTTGAGCTGTATATTTCATTTCATATTTATAATATCCCTAAGGATACTTAGGGATAATTTTATCGCAACTTACTTGCATATTGTTTTTCTGATTATAAAGCACCACACTTTACTAATTCAGTTTTGCTAAAAATTAATCTTGTTAATTTTTACCCGAAACAACAACTATGAGGAACTCCTCTAATAGAACCATGAGTTAGTGTTTGGTTGTTCGAGACAATTATGGAACTTGAATAAACTATGTGTGCTAATTTTCTGTATTCATGTTAAGTATTATGTGATGATATGATCCTGAAAAGGTTAAGATTTTAAAAAATTTATTTATTTTTAAAACTAGAACTCACTCAGCAACGTTGACTTTTACATGATATTTGACTACTTTGTTTTGTTATTATTAAGTGTTGTATTAAATGATTGTTTTTATATTAAATATATATTTTTTATCTTTGTTATATTAAATTATTTTTTATTATCATATATATTAAAAAGTTCGTTATATTTAACTATTTTGTTTTGTTATTATTAAGTAAGAGAGTTAATCACACAGACCCATATTCCCATTATCTTCTTTCTTTGTTAAATTAAATTTAAATAAAAAGATATTTAAATATATACTAAATATTGAAAAGTATATTGAACTAGATTTTGATATATTTAATTTCGTTTTTATCTGTTGAACAAATTAAATTAAAATAAATTATATGAAGACATGTAGTATTATTTAAAAAACTTGTAATATTTTTTTTTATTAAAAGAACGTTTATATGTTTTTCATTGAAGTAATTTCTAAAATAAGTAATAATTTAAATGAAATATTTATCTATTAATACCTAACTTAAATGAAATATATAAGAGTGCTAATTTTTATATATTTTAATTATTGAAATTTTTAGTGAACCTCAAATCAAGTTAAGTTAGATGTAAACCACTCACGTATCTCTAGAAAGCTCAAAAGATGTCGAAACTAAACAAACTTAATTCAAAGTTTGAGCTTGAGCCAGGTATAAAACTAAGTGTATCTAAAACTGAGACACAAATCCAAGTTTTTTACCAAGCTCGAGAGCGAGCATATTATTTATGTAACTTTTTATTTGATATATTAGTTATACATTGACTTGATTTTAATTATTTTATATAAAATTATGAAGAAAACTAATGAACTATTTATATTTTACCTAAGACGGTTGATTTTACTTTAACTTGTTTAAGGAATTCGAGATACTTAATCTTCATTTAAACGTTTCTTTTTAATAAATAAAAGCCAAATTAAATATGTTAGGCCATGTATTTTTTATTACGTACAATAAAACACACACGCAAATATAAATATATCTACCTATTCTAATAAAGGAGTATATTTAGGAGACACGTGTCACACTCTGGTGAAATCCGTAATTTGTTTTCCTGCCTCTCTCTCCTAATAAATTCTAACAATTTTTAATAATTAAATATCAAAAAGTATAAATCTTCTTATTTAATAATTTACTAATTTAGTAAACTAGATAAACTATAATAAGATTTAAATTATATATTATTTTAAATTATAATTTTTTAATATTGAATATTATTATTATTAATTTATAATTTCTAGATATTCATAATTCTTATTTTTCCAATAGCTGGTAAATCTAACATATAAATTTTTTATGAAAATTATTATTTGTAACATATTTTATATATTCAACCCATGTAATACATGGGTTTCTAATGCTAGTATATATATATATATATATATATCTATTAATACTAATAAATCAAAATAATTTTGGACACTTGTCATAATTATATGCCATCTAAATTTTGGTTTTTCCGCTTCTCTCTCCTCTTTAATTGTTTATATTTATTATTTAGTTAGAAAAATAGAAATAATAATTAATATATTATTAGTTATATGCATTTAAAATAAAAGTAATTATGAAGCTTTTAAATAAACCTATAATTTTATTAAATAGTTTCTATTTAATTTTTTATATAAATTCAAATTATATTTCTTAAAATATTTAAAAATAAAACATTAATGATACTATTTGTTTTTTTATGTATGATTTTAAAATTTTTTATACATTTAATATGATTGGATGATTTAAATGAAAAAATACACTATATTGAAATAATAAAAAGTAAATAATTTAAAAAAACAAGTCATATGTATTAATATAAATTTTAAGTCAACCCGTGTAATACACGAGATTTTAACCAAGTATATATATATATATATATATATATATATATATATAAAGCAGCCAAAAAAAATATCACATAAACATTTAAAACAAAACAAGAATGGCTTATTAATTAATAGATAACTAATATCATTTTTTATTACTTAAATATTCTTGATTTAAATTTAAGCAAATGAGATTAAGAGAGAGAGAATCACATTTTCTTAAAACACTACTTTAGTAAATACTTTTTCAACAACACTAAATAAGTTTTTCATTAACACCTATTTAAAAAAAACTCCCAAGTATAAAACATATAAAAAAACTACTCTGTTTCTCTGCTTTGTACGGTTGTACCCCTTCAATTGCTTCGCCGGAAGTGATTCCAATCACATCATCCTCAAGCCGCTTTCTCCCACTTGGTACGCCATTTTGAAACTCTCTTTGTTCGCATTTCTGTTGCGGCTCTCACAACAAAATACAAAACCAATCTCATCTGTCTGTTTATTTTTCATATTAATTGACTGGTGAATGTTGGTTGCTACAATTTTTCAAACACCTTTGCTTCCCAATTATTGGTGAGTGTTCATGCTTCTTACCCATCGATTCAATTTTAAGATTTGTGGTTGAATTTTATGTGGGATGCAATTTTATTGATCTTATTACGCACAAATGCTGAATTAAATTTGAGTTGTGGGTGAGTTTTCTTTTTTCTGCTGCCGAATTGTTTGTTAAGGTCTTATTATTATGTGAAATCTATTATTTGCTTGTGAAATGGTTTTGTAAAAAGAATTGATATTTTTTGGTTTCTTTTTTTGTATTTGATATGTTTAGGTCACTTATATTTCATAATTAAATGTTGAGACTAGTTTTCATGCATTTAATCCATAAGTGATTAGGGTTCTTATATCCAATAAAAGAGAATGAGATATCCTAAACTGGGGAATATGAGAGAATTGGATGTCCTTTATCTTGGAAGTTTTTATGATGATGCTACATACTATTGAATATGAATCTACTAGCATTGTGAATACGAAGTACAGATTAAAAGCGTCTAAAGACACCGGTAGAAAAGGGGTATTAAGACACTCATTTAGACCCCGACAAAGCCGCCAACATGTGAGCCCGTATGTTTACAAAAAGTATAGATTAAAAGTGTCTAAAGCGGTGCCTAAGGGCCTAAATTTGAGTGATTAATCTGGTTAAAAATTGGTCAACAATGACTAAATTGGTAATTTTTCCTTAATTAATTCTTGTGAATAAAAAAAACTAAGAGAAAAATAAAGCAAAGAGAAAGAGATGAAAAACAAAAGTGAAACTGTGAAATAAAGAAGTATGAAAAAAAAAGAAAGAAAGATTAATGACTAAAGAAAAATTGAATTAATTACAGAAGCATTAACAAAAGAGTCAAGAGACTATGTCTCATGCTTACGAAGAAAACCAGAAATATTTGCAAAATTAAAAAACATGTATAAATTTATTTTTTAATGATGTTTGGTGGCGGATGATCAGTAAGTGACAGTGGCATCCAGTTAAAAACCATATATCATACTTTTAAGACAAATGAACTAATATCTTTCATATCAATCATAATTTAGAATTAGAACAAATTTAGTTAAAAAATAAAACCATATAATATCTTTTGTACAAATTATTCAATGTGAAACATATGAATTTTGAATCCATGAAAGACTTTGACCAACCGTATGACATTGAATATTTTGTACAAATGATTCAATGTGAAACATACGAATTTTGAATTTATGAAAGACTTTGACCAACTGTAAGACATTGAATATTTGTACAGAAAAATGGAAAATGGATGATCATTGCATAAATACCTGCAATTTTAACTCTTGCATATGCGGATCCTTTACACACCCCGTTAGCGGTGCGCACATATAATGTATATATGTGTCGACAACTCTTGAGAGGCAAAAGTAAAATTGCACTAATTTTAACGTTATTTTACTTATTCAGTGAAAATAACGTTAAAATCGTTTTTCAGACGGTTGATCAAGCATCATGAGCCGAGGGTCTCACTGGAAGCAGCCTCTCTACCCCTACGGGGTAGGGGTAAGGCTGTCTACATTTCACCCTCCTCAGACCCTGCCTTAGCATGCTAATGGTGGGATATACTGAGTACGTTGATTGATATGCGAATCCTTTCCTAATATTGGTTCAGACCTATTTCTAAAGAGAGTTTGGGGCTTGAGATGAAGGAATTTGGGATAACTGCATATAGAAGTTTGTTCAAGATCCACGTTCCAGATCGCGTATCACCGGCGATTGGTACGATTTTGTACCGCGATCCGGTACGCGCAATTTGGATCGCGGTTCGTGGGAACTAGGGCGTTTCCTGTGACTATGGTGCCATCTATCTCCGGATAAATTGATATTCATCTGCTAACTAGCTATTTCCATGATGCTTCAGTTTTTTTTAAGAAAACTGAAAGACCACAAAAACTGAATCATCATGATATATATTTTTTAAAATTAAACTCAGCATCTCCTTGTGACTTAAGACAGGAGTGACTACATCTCTAACTCAAGCATGACCTCATTAATGAAGTAGACATAATAAACTATGATTATGTCACTCTCATTTCCAAGAATAATCTGCAAGCATGTGAAACATATGAAATTCGAATCCATAATAAGCTTTGACCAACTCAGTGATGTTGATTAATTAGCTCAGAAATGCATGATCATTATTCACTTCAATAAATTTATATATAAACTCCAATCACAAGTGCTGTAATTTAGTACATAATCAATCAAAATGAGGGTTGGTTTTACCTTTTCTTGTGCCACTTCTTGCTACTTTCACTTACTTCTGATTGTAGCCTTCTTTCATTTATGCTTATCTAATGATAACAAAGGAGGTGTACGATGCAAGGACGATGAGAGACAAGCACTTCTTGAGTTCAAGCAAGGCCTCATAGATAAAGCAAATCGACTTGCCTCATGGGTTGGTGAGAATAAAGACTGTTGCAATTGGACCGGGATTGTTTGTAATAACTTTACTGGTCGTGTTCACAAAATTCATCTTCGAGGCAACTGTAGAATGAATGATTACAACAAAATCGAAGAATATGAAGAATTCGTGAAGCAAAGATTAAGAGGGGATGTAAAGACTAATAAAGGCTGATGCTCACCAAAATTCTTATTTTGTCTAAGTATGGGACTCCACAAAGAAGAACATCCTTCGGAAGAAAGAAGTTACTCTTCGGAAGCAACATTGCTTCCGAAAGGTAACAAATTCCTGTCCAAGGATGTACAAGACAAACTACTTCGGAAGACAAACACTTAAAAGAATTCAGAGCTTCAGAACTTCCGAATAACTAAAGCTTCCGAAGACATTACTCAGCAGACAGACTTCCGAGGCTTATCCTCTGACAAAGACTGTAGCAGATTACTCTCATGGTACAAAAGGTGCTGACACAAGACATGTTGGTCTGACTAAAGACAAAGACAACATGTAATGAGTCAGATAAAGCGTCTTACTTCTCCCATGCTGCATTAAATACAAAAGATCATCTGAAGCCTTGAAGATCAACAACATTAAATGTCTTTTGTATTTAGTAGTCTTTTGTAAAGTCAATGTCTATAAATATAATGATTACAACTGAGTGTCTTAGCCTGTTAAGACACTCAACATACTAGAATAAGCTTTACTTTATGTACTTGTCTAGTATACCCAACTTGTATTCCTAAGTGTATACGGTTGTAGCCTCGGCTATATAACCTCCCATTGTATGGTTGCTTGAAGTGTGCTTGAAAGTATACTTCCACTTTGAGAGAAATATATCCTTGAGCTTGAATTATTCTTGTGTTATTATTATTGTTCAAAGATTATTACTGTGTCATTTTGAGTGTAATTGTGAGATTATTCTAACAGAACATTCCGCATCTGTTAGAGTTAAGTAAGAAATACTTGTGAAGTGTTGTTTAGACTAAACAACCCGATCCTACAAGTGGTATCAGAGCCATTGGCTCTTAAACTTAAGTGACTAATCACCCTTAAGTTACCAGTTCTATTTCTTCTAAAAATCTCATCACTTTATTACTCATATTTGTCTGTGTTTGTCTAAGATGGCTGCTCTAAACAAACATGATACAGAAAATGGCACTCTCAACAAGCCACCGATGTTCACACCTGAAGATTTTGACACCTGGAAAGTCAGAATGGAAGGATTCATCAGGAATCAAGACTTCAAGCTTTGGAAATCTGTTCTTGAAGGTCCTTACGTTCCCACAATTGCTGCGGCTGGAGCTGGAGGACCTGCAGTACCAAAAGATCCATCTATGTATTCAGACGAAGATTACAAGAAGATGGAAGTTGACTCTAAAGCTCTCTGGCTCATTCAGATGTCAATACCTAACTCTATTATACATGCATTCAAGAAATGCAAGTCTGCTCAAGAACTGTGGAACTCCTTGAAGCAGATGTATGAAGGTTCAGATGATGTCAAAGAGAACAAGAAGGATATGCTGAAACAAAAGTTTGAGAACTTTTGTCAACAAAACAATGAAAATATGTCTTCACAGTACCTAAGGTATGTCCAACTTGTGAATGATTTGGCATCTGCAGGTGTAACTCTGGATAATCAAGACGTGCTCAGAAAATTTCTGAGATCTCTTCCAAAGGCATGGAACATTTACTCGGTAACAATCAGAAGAACAGAAAATCTGAAGACTCTAACTCTGGGAGAGTTGTTCGGTATTCTCAGTGCTTATCAGATGGAACTGGATGCCCAAGAATCTAAAGCCTTCCATTCACCATCAGGTTCAGCTGCTCTTCATGCACCCATCAACAATCCTCCATACCAGAATCATCAATCCATCAATCATCCTACCTTCACACCTACTGTCACTTACACTGAAACCCCAACTTCATCAAACACATACACAAATCCTCTCACTAATCCAATTCCACTACTAGCCTCTGGTCAAGGAGCTTTTATGGCTGAAGAAACCAACTACTTCCATCTGTGTCAAGAAGACTTAGATGGCATTCCTGCAGATGATTTAGAGGAAATGGACATCAATTATCAGATGGCCATGATCTCCTATCGAGCAAATAAGTTCTATCAGAGAACTGGAAGGCAGTTTAAGAAGCACAATATGAAAACTGGGTTTGGTCTGGACAAGTCCAAGCTTAAATGCTTTAATTGTCAACAGTTAGGTCATTTTGCTAGAGAATGCAAGTCCACAGGAATTCAGCCAACAACATCTGGGCAACCACTGCAAAGACCATCAAACTCAACAAACAATGCAAACATTGCAGAACAAGACTTTGCAGATTGGAGCTTTCAAGCTGAGGATACCTCCATTTCCAACAGTGCTTTGATGGCAGATGACTCATCGTCCTCAACAAGGTAAATAATAAAATGTGCTCACCTGAATGCTCAGAAACATTAACTATTTATAAAAAGATAAATTCTCAACTCTGTAATGAGCTTGAGTCTTTACAAGTTGTCAAGGCAAATTTCTTTGAGGTTGAAAGAAATTACAAAGAAAAGATTGATGAAATGGAGAAAACTATTTCAAGTTTAAAACATGAAGACACTAATAAACAGTGTTAGATTAAAAATCTTTTAGAAAGACTAACCACTGCCAAGACTGAACTTGTATTGGCTGAGTCTTACAGAGACAAATTTCTAAGCCAAGGTGAAAAATATGAAAAACTTTTCAGGACGAGCAGCACAACTGAATTGGTAAATAAACATAGGGCTGGTTTGGGATATAACAAAGTAGAACCTCCATCTGCTTATACTTCCATAGCAGATGTTAGGTGTAAACCACTAGTTGATCTTGTGTATAATGAGGTATTGGATATACACAAGGTGGTTCAAACGGATAATCTCTCTAATCCAAGTACCTCAACATGCTCAGATGAGGATGATATTTCTATTAAACCAGTAAAAGAAAAACAAGCTTTGAAAATTAAGAGACAAAATAAGAAAACTAAGAAACATTCAACAGTTTTTGTCAAAGCTAAAACCACAGAAAATATCTCCTCAGGTGAGTATGTGACTTGCCCATCTGACAAGTCAAAAAGAGGTAGATCAATGGAGAGAAAGATCAATTCTCCAGGGAAACTGGCAAAATCTAAGGCCAACAAGTATGTTGGAACATCCAAATCATCACTCACTGAGGATCAAAGCTCGGACTCCATTAAAAGGAATCAGCAGCAACACTCTCCCAACAGCAAAACTATATGTCTGATGTGTGGTGAAAAGAATCATTTTGCTGCTGATTGCTTCTATAATCCAAGAAGCAGAATTTCCTCAAAATTAAAGGGAAGAGGAAGAAAGAATAGTTGGAGTAAGTCATCTACTTCCTCGGAAGAACAGAGAAGAAATCCAGTCAAGAAGGCATCGGAAGCAAGTACATCCAATAATAGGAAGAAACAAAACAAAAACGCTTCCGAAATGAATGCATCGGAAGCAAAGAAAAGGGAAGCTTCCGATAGAAAAGGAACCTCGGAAGATCATAAAAGGAAGGTTTCTAACAAACAAGAGAAACCATTTTCCTTCGGAAGAAGACCATCGGAAGGAAAAGGAAAAGTAGCTTCCGATGACTATCAAAAGAAACAAAGTCTTCCAACAACTCAAAAGGCAAAACAAGTATGGAAGAAGAAGGAATCAACTGATAAGCCATCACTCACATCAGAAGCAACCACATCATCTGTCCTACCTAGGATGATGTCAAAGAAATTTACTTACAATGATGCAAATGGTAAACCCAAGACCACATGGGCTTGGGTTCCCATCAGAAACTAACTCACTTCTGGTCATGTGCAGGGATAGCAGGACTCAAAGAGCAACTTGTGGATAGTTGACAGCGGCTGTTCCAGGCACATGACAGGCAACAAGACCCACTTGCACAAATATGAACCATTCTTTGGAAGGTCTGTTGCTTTTGGAAGTGATCCAGTAGGAGGTTACATAACAGGTAGGGGCACAATCACTAATGGCAAGGTAAGCTTTGAAAACGTGCATTTTGTAAAAGAACTTAATTACAATTTACTGAGTGTATCACAGGTGTGTGATCAAAAGCACAACATGTTGTTTACTGAGCATGAATGCATTGTTCTGAAGCCAGGATTTGTAGTACCAAATGATCAAATTCTGCTCAGAGCTTCTAGAAGAAACAACATGTATATGTTAGATATGAGCACAGCTGAACCTCTCAGTAATATAAGTTGCTTTATTTCAAAAGCTTCACTTGATGAATCATCTCTTTGGCATAGAAGACTTTGTCATGTAAACCTCAAAAATATGAATACTCTTGTCAAAAATAATTTAGTAACTGGTTTACCAACAAAAGAATTCGTATGTGTTGATAAATGTGTTGCATGCTTAAAGGGTAAGCAGCACAAGTCATCTCATCATGCCAAAGAGATAAATTCAATTACCACAGTCCTTCATTTACTACATATGGACTTGTTTGGTCCCACAAGTGTTAAAAGTCTTGGTAGAAAATCATACTGCTTGGTGGTTACTGATGATTTCTCTCGGTATACCTGGGTGTTTTTCTTAAATACCAAGGATGAAACTACCGAAATCCTAAAGTCATTTATACTAAGGGTGGAGAATGAAAGTGACCATCATGTAAAAATAATCAGGTCAGATCAAGGAACAGAATTCAAGAATCATGTTTTAAATTCTTTTTGTGAATCTAAAGGTATCACAAGACAATTTAGTGCTCCTAGAACTCCACAACAAAATGGTGTTGCTGAGAGAAGGAATAGGACACTAATTGAGGCTGCAAGGACCATGTTGTCTGATGCCAAACTTCCAATTACGTTTTGGGCAGAAGCAGTCAACACTGCTTGTTATGTCCAAAATAGAATATTGGTAGTTAAGACACATGGTATGACTCCTTATGAAATTTGGCATAAGAGAAAGCCATTTATTGGATTTCTCAAACCATTTGGATGTCAATGCACCATCTTGAATACTAAAGATTACTTAGCCAAGTTTGCTGAGAAATCAGCAGAGGGCTACTTTGTTGGGTACTCTTCAAATGCTAAAGCTTATAGAGTATACATCAAAGCTTCCAGAGTTATTGAAGAGTCTGCAAATGTTCAATTCAATGAACATACTCTCAATAAACCTGGAATAGGCCCTGATTGGTTATTTGATCTTGATAATTTTACATCTGCATTTGATCTGGTGAAAGAGTATGTTCCAGTTTCACAATCAGCTACCACAAACATCTCCAAAGGCACAAAAGAAGATGACTTCCGTATTGAACTGCCAATAGCTTCAAGAAAAATCTTGGCAGAATCCACTTCAGCACAAAATGGTGCGTCACATTCTGAGATAATCAACACATCTCATACAGGTCCATCACTTGAATCTACTTCAGAATTGCAACATCAAGAAGAAGTAGGAAGTGCTTCAGCAGAGGCAAACCTTCAGGAAACCGCTATTCTCAGAGAAAACCAACCCAACACAGTCCAAGTTCAGAATCCAAAAGACCTGCCAGAGATCCAGCTTGAGGTAGTATTGCCTAACCTTGAGTCACTCAACATGAATGAAGCTTCTCAACTCGATGTGATTCCAAGAACTCGAATTCACAACACTCATCCAGTTGAGAACATCATTGGCAATGTAGAAGAAGGTGTTAGAACTAGAAGCTATGCGCATGAAGCAAATGTTTGCTTGTTTTCTTGCTTTCTATCCCAAATAGAGCCTAAGAAGGTTGCAGAGGCTTTAAAAGATAACAGTTGGGTAGAAGCTATGCAAGAAGAGCTTCTTCAGTTTCAAAGACAAGGAGTTTGGAAAACTTGCCCTTTGCCTAAAGGAAAGTATGCCATTGGAACCAAATGGGTGTTCAGAAACAAGAAAGATGACAAAGGTGTTGTCATCAAGAACAAAGCAAGATTGGTTGTTCAGGGATACACTCAAGAAGAAGGCATTGACTATGATGAAGTCTTTGCACCTGTTGCCAGAATTGAAGCTATCAGAATATTTTTGGCATTTGCAGCTGCAAAAGATTTCAAAGTGTTTCAGATGGATGTTAAAAGTGCCTTTCTTTATGGAAAAATTGATGAAGAAGTATATGTGTGCCAACCTCCAGGATTTGAAGATCCAAAGTTTCCTGATCATGTCTGTAAGCTTGATAAGGCTCTTTATGGGTTGCATCAAGCTCCCAGAAAATGGTATGAAACTTTATCTTCTTTTCTGTTGGCAAACAAATTCAAGAGAGGAACAATTGATAAAACTCTCTTTTTCAAGAAGTCTAATCAACATATCATGCTAGTTCAAATCTATGTTGATGACATTATCTTTGGTTCTACTAATGAATCTCTCTGCAAGGAGTTTGAATCACTAATGAAATCCAAATTTGAGATGAGTTCAATGGGAGAACTCACCTTCTTTCTTGGATTACAAGTGAAACAAACTCCTACAGGGATTTTCATTAGTCAATCAAAATATGTCAAGGACATTCTTGAAAGATTCAAGCTTTCTGATTGCAAAGCTCTGGGAACTCCTATGTCCAAAACAACATCACTTAGCCCTGATCTTGAGGGGGAGGATGTTGATCAGCACCAGTACAGAGCAATGATAGGCTCTTTGATGTATCTCACAGCAAGCAGGCCAGATATCATGTTTGCAACTTGTGTGTGTGCAAGATTTCAGGCTAATCCCAAAGTCTCTCATATGCTGGCTGTAAAAAGAATCTTTAGATACCTCAAAGGAGCACCAAGTCTAGGATTATGGTATCCTAGAAATGAAGACTTCCAGTTCATGGCTTATACAGACAGTGATTATGGGGGTTGCAACATCAGCAAGAAATCCACATCAGGAGGATGTCAATTTCTTGGATCCAGGATTGTGTCTTGGCAATGCAAGAAACAGTCATGTGTTTCTACTTCTACTGCAAAGGCTGAATATATAGCTGCTTCTAGTTGCTGTGCACAAGTCATCTGGATCCAGAATCAGATGAAGGATTATGGAGTAGATCTGTTCAATACTCCTATTCAGATAGACAATTCCAGTGCAATATCCATCACCAATAATCCTGTCAAGCATTCCAAGACCAAGCACATTGACATCAGATACCATTTCATCAGAGATTGTGCAGAAAAGAAGTTGATTCATTTGGTCAAAATTGATTCAGAAAACAATTTGGCAGATCTCTTCACCAAGGCATTTGATGAAGGAAGATTCAGGTACTTAATAACATCCATTGGTATGATTAACTTTGAGTAAATGAATTAACAAGGAATAAATAATTCCTCGGAAGATAAACTTAAATTATCTTCCGATGAGTAACTACTCAGCAGAAGATAAGTTAAGTCTTCGGAAGCATTATTTCTTCCTTAGTCGGAAGATCTCACACTTCAAAAGCTAATTATCTTTTGAAGTAATTTTCTTCCGATGCATTATCCCTTCGGAAGCATAGACTTCTGCATTTACTCTTCTGAAGAAGGTGTCTTCCGAAGAACATTATACCTGATGAATTATCTAACATTTCAGAAGAAATTGCTTCCGATGTATAAATTGTATACTTCTTCTGATTCTTCAGAAGCAGTGCTTCCGACAGTATAAATTTTATACTTCGGAAGCACATCTCTTCTGAACACTTTTTGTCTAATAAACTCCACTGTTGGTCTAATAAGCTGCTTCCGAAAGCCACTTCTTCGGAAGCAACTCAGTCAGAGAAAATTAATTGTGAAACCAGCTGTCATCGGAAGACCTTTTTCTGACATCCGGATCTCAAATTTAATGTCTATATATTAAATGCTGAAATCCGAAGGTATATAAAGGTCTCCCGCTCATTCGCATTCTCACAAACCGTTTCACTTTGAAATCTTCCTTTCTTTGAACTCCCAAATTGTGCCCTAAAATCACAAACTGCCATGGATCTTCTTGCTTTCAAACCTGCTCACAATGTACCTGCGGAGTTATCAGCAGAGCATGATATCGACTTCGCACCGATCATCTCCTTTCTTCAAAGGTATTTCTTTGCACTAACCGTTCAGCCCTTGGTGTATGAATCTCATCACCAACAGTTCTGGGCATCTTGTTCTGTTTCCTCGTCTTCCAATGGTCGGTCTCTGGTAGCCACCATTGATGCTCATCCTATTGCTATTTCTGTAGAGACCATCTGTCGGCATCTTAAACTGAATGATGCTGGTGGAAAGGTTTCATTCACAAAGGATGAGGTAGCATTGACATTTCAGTCAATGGGGTACGAAGGTCCTCTCCCTTCAACAACCTATTTGAAGGGTCGAGTGTCCTATAATTACAAGTACCTCATACATGTGTTTTTACATTGTCTTTCAAATAAATCTGGTGGTTGGGACCAAGTTCCATCTGATTTAGCTTCGGCTATTCATGGCTTGGTTTCTAATCAACTGTTTAATTTTTCTGCTTTTATTTTTAATAATTTGGTTGACAACATCACGCCACCAAAGAAGTTTTGTATGTATCCCAGGTTTTTGCAACACATTTTTAATGAAGAGTTGGGAACTTCCCTTTCTCTAACTGGGAATACTTACAAAATGCCCTTGGTCTCTTCCAAGGTTTTTGTGCAACTTAAGAAGAAGAGTGCTCAGTTCTCTGGGACATTCACTCCTCTTCTTCCCTCTATGGAGTCCACTGCTCCAGAAGGTGACAGCTCTGTTAACCCCACAGATGCTGAACCCACACCTTCCACTTTTGTTCCTCACCCCATAAAAGTCACTTACAAACGCAAACGAAACCCTGTGCAACTCTCTACAGTTGCTCAGGCTCCTTCTACTGAACCCACAAAGAAAAAGGTTAAAAGAACTGCTCAGGGCACAGTTCCACCTAAGGTGCAAGCCACACCTGTTGTCTTTCCACAGGTTCTTCCTCTGGAACCTGTGGCTGCCATTAACCAGCCTAAAAGCCCTCAGAATATGTCACACCACATATCTGAGAATATTCATAGGGATGCACCCATAGTTGAGTCTGCTTCTCATGAAGCAACTTCATTAGATCAGAGACTGTCTCCCAAGTCTCCAGGTTTGTATCATCCAGAAATGTCCCCCACCCATACTATTACCCAGGCTCAAGGAGCTTCTGCAGTACTTGTGGATGAACCACTCTCTCCCACTACCCAATCCTTAATGAGAGTGGTGACACAGTTACAGGCAAGGTTCCCTGACCCAGAGCCTATTCAATCAGAGGTTGGCCCCAGTAGTTATGAAGGGGTCAATGCAGGTGAGGCTGCCACTACTGTTGATCTTAATAAAGATCCACAGGACAGTGGTACAGGCAATAGGACCTCACCTGCGGCAACCTATGTTGGGGAGGACTTCTTTGAAGCCCTTCTCAATGAAGGGAATCCAGGGTGCCAAGAAACCACTTCTGGTGGTGGAGGTGCAGGAGCTCGGCTCAGTACTCCATCGCCCAAGGATTCCACTCCTGTGGATGAGGGCACACACACTCAGGAATTGACGGCCACAATAACTTCCCTCCACGCCAGGGTAGCTCTTTTGGAAGCTGAGGTGTCTACCCTGCGGCTTGAGATCCAAAAAAAAGATGCAACCATTCTGGATCTCAGGAGGCGTCCACCCGTTGTTCTACATCCTTTTCATCCTGATCCTGATGTTACCACCTTCACGTCCCCTCATGCTACCAAAAAGGGGGAGAATGCAACCACTGCAGGGTCAGGATCAGAAGCAAGAGAAGAGGAGGGTGCACAAGAAGTTCACCCATCCATAGTCACTTTGACTGATGAATGGGATGACTTCTTGGGTACTTACTTTCAAGGTTCATCTACTTCCTCTTCTTCTTCTTCTGAGGATACAAGGGAGGTTGCCATAGAGACAGAACAGCAAACATCAAATGTCTCTTTGGAATCTCAGCCCCCTTCTGGGACTAAGTCTCATTCTGAGACTACAGCTCAGGCTACCTTGGAGAAAGCTACTCAGGAACAACCTATCTCCATGGAACCTGTGTCCTCTTCTAGGACAGTAGCTGCTGAAGACCTCTCCTCCATTCCTGAGCTCTCTGTGGAAACTAACAAGGAGGCATTTAAGGTGGGTGGTCAACCGGAGGGGGCAGTGAATGCTAAGGTTAACTCCGAAGCTGCAGCTGCCTCCGAAGGCCCAGTCATCCTGGATGTTTCCTCCACAGAGGAGCTACATGCCAATGAACCAGCTGGTAGGGCAACAGGAAACATCTCCTCTGGGGCAAAAATAACTGCTGATGACAAAGGAAAAAGAAAGCTAACCCCAGAGGAGGAAGCAGAACAGGAGGAGAGAAGACCAAAGAAAATAAAGGGCCGACCAAATACCTCTCAAGATGAAGAACGAGTGAGACTTTCTGCCTTACTCGAAGAGAGAGGCTATGACTTCGATGAAGTATGGCTCTGGTCGGTGCCTCAAATGGCTGCCGAGCTGGACAAGGTGCAGCAGCAAGAACAGGATGCTGCTGCCACCAAGGCTCAAACTGTCCTTTCCAAGAAGCAAAAGGAGAAGGCTTACAGAGACAGTTCAAAGGCCTTTCTCCTGGAATATGGCTTCCATGCTCGGCAGCTAGGCCCTATGAAGAACTCGACCATGGATATGCACATCAGAGATATCAAGGCTAAAATAGCCAGAGGTGAGTTACTTCCAATTGAGCAGATAAGGGCTCAAAAGGCAAGCCTAATGAGAGGCTTAGGTTTAGGGGGAGGAGCTCGAATAGAAATTCCCCTCTCTGGTACAGGGGTCAGAGAGGGAGAAGAGGTTATGTGTGGGGAAGCAACCAAAGCCATGTTCCCCAACATGTTCCCCCTAAATCCTAAAGAAGAACAAATTACTCCTCCATCAAGCCCATCAATGGATAACATGCCAATCTCATCAGTGATCAAGATCAATAAAAGAAGGAAGACTGCAAGAACACAACCATCATCAAACACTGATCCTGAGAGACAAACACAGGCTGATGAGAGGAGAACAGAACCCACAACTGCTGAGGATGCTGGATCACAGCCTACTGCAACAACAGGTAGGATCAACTGGGGAAGCCCAACAAGCCAGAGATCAGAAGAGACAGGCTACTGCTCAAGAAAAACCAAGGTTCACAAGAAGAAAGAGCATGGCCAGAAGGAAAAGAAGAACATCTGCCATCTCCACTGACTCTGAGCCTGAAGAAATAATCTCTATGCCTGAAGTCACATCTGAAGCAGCTCCTGAAACTACACAAAACCGAGAAGACATGAGGGATATCAGTAGACTAATGCATGAGCATTCATACATTCCCTTAGTAAATTGGAGCTTCAATGCACAAGAAAGGATATTCATCCTCACCAACTACAATGGAGAAATAAAACTGGTGGATATTTTGCATCTGACGATGTTGGCCAAACCCTACATTCTTGATCTAGATAAGCTCCCTCTCAATAATCCTGACAATGGAGCAGATGGGAGGTCAGGCTTAAGATTGATAAGAAAAAGGGCACAGGTACTAAGAGGTACATGGAAACCAAGGTTCTTTCCTTAGAAGTTTTGGTAGCATCAGCCTAGGGGGAGACTGTAAAGACTAATAAAGGCTGATGCTCACCAAAATTCTTATTTTGTCTAAGTATGGGACTCCACAAAGAAGAACATCCTTCGGAAGAAAGAAGTTACTCTTCAGAAGCAACATTGCTTCCGAAAGGTAACAAATTCCTGTCCAAGGATGTACAAGACAAACTACTTCGGAAGACAAACACTTAAAAGAATTCAGAGCTTCAGAACTTCCGAATAACTAAAGCTTCCGAAGACATTACTCAGCAGACAGACTTCCGAGGCTTATCCTCTGACAAAGACTGTAGCAGATTACTCTCATGGTACAAAAGGTGTTGACACAAGACATGTTGGTCTGACTAAAGACAAAGACAACATGTAATGAGTCAGATAAAGCGCCTTACTTCTCCCATGCTGCATTAAATACAAAAGATCATCTGAAGCCTTGAAGATCAACAACATTAAATGTCTTTTGTATTTAGTAGTCTTTTGTAAAGTCAATGTCTATAAATATAATGATTACAACTGAGTGTCTTAGCCTGTTAAGACACTCAACATACTAGAATAAGCTTTACTTTATGTACTTGTCTAGTATACCCAACTTGTATTCCTAAGTGTATACGGTTGTAGCCTCGGCTATATAACCTCCCATTGTATGGTTGCTTGAAGTGTGCTTGAAAGTATACTTCCACTTTGAGAGAAATATATCCTTGAGCTTGAATTATTCTTGTGTTATTATTATTGTTCAAAGATTATTACTGTGTCATTTTGAGTGTAATTGTGAGATTATTCTAACAGAACATTCCGCATCTGTTAGAGTTAAGTAAGAAATACTTGTGAAGTGTTGTTTAGACTAAACAACCCGATCCTACAGGGGATATAAGTCCATCACTTCTGAATCTAAAGCAACTCGAGCATTTAGACCTGAGCTGCAACAACTTTGGTGAAATGGAAGTTCCTAGCTTTCTGGGTTCTCTTGCAAACATGAGATATCTTAACCTCTCTCGTTCCATATTTGGTGGAACAATCCCTCCTCAGCTAGGGAATCTGACAGAATTACGTACCCTATGTCTTGGAAGTTTTTATGAAGATACTGAAGAATATGAATATACTAGCATCACCAACATGCAGTGGTTGTCGGGTCTTCGTCGGTTACATCACCTGGATTTGAGTGGTATGGACCTTAGTCAAGCAACCAACAGGATTGAGGTGATCAACACACTTCCTTCTTTGGTTGAACTACATTTGTCCCGTAGTCAACTGATGCATGTAGATCCTTATGTTGACAATCTTAATGCCACATCTCTTTCCTTGCTTGATCTTTCTGGAAATGATTTTAGTAACAGTTATGTGCTACAATGGATTTTTAGTAAAACCAGTCTTGTTTCACTAGATTTAAGCGGGTGTGGTCTTCATGGCCCTTTTCCCAGTAGCACTGATAGCTTTAGAAACTTGACTTCACTGAAGTCACTTCACGTTCGCGGGAATGAATTCATGAGTTCTTCATTAGTACTAAAAGGGCTGTCTATAGTAGGTGGTAATCTCATTTCATTAGATATAAGTTCTTGTGGTATTTCAAGCTCGATTCTTGGTGCCCTGCACAACTTGACTTCCGTACTTAGTCTTGAACTGTCATCTAATGTACTCAACAATACAATACCTGCATCATTGGGTAATATTTGAAATTTGAGACATATTGGTCTAGATGGCAACTCTTTTCCTAATATCAGCTTAACGAGTCTTCTGGAAAGCTTTTTCAAGTGCAAATTACCAAGATTGGAGTCGTTATCCCTTGCGTCTTTGGGACTTTCTAGGCATCTTCCATATCAACTAGGACAACTAGCATATCTGGAAAATCTCCAACTTGAAAATAACCATATTTCTGGAATTATTCCCAAATCAATAGGAAGATTATCTCTCTTGAGGTCACTTTATCTTGCAAAGAATCTTATCACGGGTCCAATTCCATATTCAATTGGAGGATTGTCCTCACTTGAGGTTTTGGATCTTTCAAATAACCGACTCAATGGTAGCTTTCCGGATAACCTCGGTCAACTGTCAAAGCTAATTTATTTAGATTATTCATACAACTTTTTGACAGCTATCATGACAGATGCTTATTTCGATAAACTAGCCAGATTGAAGTACTTAAATGGAGAAGTAAACTACATAGCCCTAAGACCACGCCTTGCCAGCTGGATTCCTTCTTTCCAGCTGCAGTTCTAGTATTTAAGTTTGTGGGATTTAGGACCTCAATTTCCATTATGGCTGCAGCTGCAAAGGGATTTAGTAGAATTGGATATGAGCAACACAAGGATTTCAGCAATGATTCCTGAGCCATTTTCGAGATCTTCACCCCATCTACAATATTTAAATATGTCACAAAATCAAATTCAAGGAAGCTTGTTTGATATCCCTGCATCTCTTCAAGTGCTCGACTTAAGTTCTAACAAACTTAGCTGTGACAATTGCAGTGAGAAACTACGTCATCAATGACGAAAGCACATACGATCGTTCTTAAAATCCACATGTATTTGATGACCGAAATTAATATGGGATGATAGTATGCGGAAAATGATGAACGTGGGCGAAAACGGTGCGCGAAACGGAGTTACGGATTGTCCGGAATCGCGAAACGAAGTTTCCGTCGAAAAACGGGTGAAATAGCCCTGGGGCGGTACGCCCCAAATCAAGGGCTTATCCCAGGCGATGCGCGCGGATCCCACCGAAAATATCTGGACCCCCTTGGCCCGCGCGGTACGCCTGGCGTGGCTGCGGGTATCCAGGCGATACGCCTGGGGTGATCTGGTCGGGCAACTTGCTTAAAAATCAAGATTTCTCATTCTTATCTCATTTTTTCATCATCCTCACGACGTATCAGCTTCTATACACGAAAAATCTTCATCCAAATCATCAAAAATTCATATTTGAAGGCCTCTCGACGTTTAGATTGCATCCAGAAGCGTTAAAACAAGTTCTGATCATCTTTTTATGATCCGTTGGAAACCGTCAGAATAGGTAATGGTTTATTTTAAACCTTATGGTTTGATTTTTATTGATTAAATCTTGAGTTTGAACGTAATGATATAGTTAGGGTTGTTGATTATTGTCTAGATAATGGCTAGGATTGATTTTGAATGACAAACTCGAACTGTAAACGGGTAAATCCTTGTTTTGAGCCGTTGTAATGCCCGGTTTGCATGGAATCATAGCAATGGTTATAATGGTTTAAATCATTTGCTTATGACAAAGTAGATGATTAGTTTGATTAATCCTTGACATGCAACATGAAAGTCATGTGTTTCAAACTAATCACAGTCATTAACATACTCATTGGAACGCTTATCTGATGTTTCTGATAACAGTCAGATTAGTATGTTAAACATGGTTATTAAACCTATTCTAATACTATATTGTGATATTTCATGATATCCGGGTAATCAATAACAAGGATTAATCATTCCTAAGCCATTAAACTGTCTAGAAACTGCTTTAGCATTATAATCAACAACATTAACTATTTGGTTAATCTGAGATCATACTGATTAATCAAGGGTGTCATCAACCTAGTATTGGGAATCTGAATCAGTATAGGTTCCTACATTATCATACATTGTATGATATGTCACTAAAATAAATAATTAATAATCTAATATCGGTTTGATGACTTTCAAGGCAATGTCTTTGACATTGGACGTTCAAAAGGATTTAATCAGTAAGTTGGAACATAAATAACATATCAAACATAAACTAATGCATAATTTCACTATTAGCACCAGTTGCGAGTGTTCCTATTGCTGTGAGACATCAAGTGAATTTCGTACAACCCCCTTTTCTTTTTACTGTTTTATAAACATCGGGGTAACTCTGCAACTCATTTTCTAAACATATGATATGCATCACTGATATCTGTGTGATTTCATGTGACTTTTTGGTGTGATTTCATGGGATTTTGCCGTTAGTAACAACTATCACAGTATCAAAAGTCCTCATTCGTGAACTGTATCTAGTGAACCCATGTGCGGCCGAACAGGAACCATTGATAGTACTATTGGCTGACAACCCATTTGCTGGGAGGATTGCATCTCCCCTTGTGTGAATGTTTGGTACCTGTTTCCATTACAACTTCTTAATGTTAGTGATAGACATTAAGATAATGAGGCATTAAGATATTTACCGACGGGTAGTATCTTCGTGAATGAACAACTGTCCGAAAGGAACTAGATACGGGTCCCATGGTTATCATGAACTGAAACTTTGAGAACATACTTATCATATCATATTGTTCTAAATTGAACTGTCGAACTCACCAGCTTTGTGCTGACGTTTCAAACTTAACATTTTTGCAGGTCAGCGGTGACAACACGGTGAGGATGCACGTCACACTTGTGTAATTAAGAAGTTTAGATTGTGTAATAAACTTAGTTATTAAGTTGATGTATTGACGAAACCTTTTTATTATATTTATTTTAAGTGAATCTGTGTGCTGTGATATCGGTTCAAGTAAGTCACACCTCACCTCTAAGACATCACCACTATGCTTCCGCAACCAATAGAATGAGACTTATGACATCATCTCAGGTGACGAGAGGTGGGGGTGTGACATTAGCGGCCAGTTACCTATACTCTCCAATAATAATTCACAAATAAAGATCATGGATTTGTCAAATAATTCCTTTGGGGGATCATTGCATCATTTGGTGTGCTCATATAGTGAAAAAAACTCTAGCAATTTTTAATTTGGCGAACAATAATCTCTCAGGCAACATTCCTGAGTGTTGGGATAAGTGGTCGAGTTTGGTGTCCCTAAACTTGGAGAACAATAACTTGTCTGGTGGGATTCCAAGAAGTTTAGGATCATTGTCTTCACGGCAATTATTAAATATCAACAACAACATGCTCTTTGGAGGATTACCTACATCTCTAAAGATTTTGAAGAACTTACTGATCCTTCAACTTGCAAAAAATAAACTTTTTGGAGAAATTCCTTCATGGTTTGGAACACACCTCTGGAGTTTGAGAGTTCATAACCTCCGATCAAACAACTTTGATGGGAATATTTCTCACTCTTTGTTATCTTACTAGTGTTCAAATCTTGGATATTGCACATAATAATCTATCAGGAAATATTCCAAGATGCTTCTACAATTTCACTCTTCTCTCCGGGAAAGAAGCTGCCTCAACTGATAGATTCATCTTCTCATACACCATTCAGAGAAGCATCACTGGCAGTGTTTCATTGGTTATAAAGGGACGAGAGGACACACATAGCACTATTCTTGGACTTGTGATGATGTTAGACCTTTCAAGTAACAACTTTTTCGGGAGCATCCCAACTGAGCTAATGGCCCTCCAAGCATTACAATCATTGAATTTGTCAAGAAATCAATTAACAGGGAGGATCCCTGTGAAGATTGGAGACCTGAAATCACTCTCATCCTTTGATGTATCTCTTAATCGGCTTTCAGGCGAGCTTCCTGTGAGCTTATCACGCTTGAATTTCTTGAGTAGCTTCAATGTGTCCTACAACAATCTGACTGGAAGAATCCCATCGGGCACCCAACTTCAGAGCTTCAATGAGTTCAGTTTCTTTGGTAACAACCTTTGTGGAGATCCACTCACTAAAATCTGTGAAACTGATCAGGCACCTAATAGAGACCAAGAAGAAGATGATGAATCACATGGAGTAGATTGGGACTTGATTATTAGCACATTATCTGGATTAATTGCTGGTTTCTGGCTGGTATTGGCTCCGTTGATGGTTAGCACCAGATGGAGGAACACGTATTTCTGTTTCTTGAATCATCTGAGATTTATGTTTTGTAATGCTATTCATAAGTACAGTGGTAACCTTCTTTAAAGGTGATGAAGAATGTTGTAATGTTGCAATATGTTTGGTTATGATTTAAAAATTGCAACTGTGTTTTTTTTTAATAAAGTTGCATGTTTGAATTTTCTTTGTTTTCAAATCCATACAAAATTTTATTAAGTAAACAAACATCATCCTCTAAATTTCTATCAAATTTGAATCCTTAAACAAACAAACAAACTAATCCAGTATATTCCCACTTTTTCAGTAGGGTCCGGGAGAGAAGGATGAAGACACACCTTACCCCTGTCGGGTTGGGATAGAGAGTTGCTTTGAAGAAGTCCCGGCTCAAAGTTAACGTTTGAAGTTAATCAATTAACACTTTTAACTTTATCGTTAAAGTAAACAAATTGCAGTGGATTGAAACAATTAGTGGCAAGCATATGTTACAATTTCAGACTAAAATTCTTTGCCCAATCCAACATTGAATTGCATATTGTACTTTCCTGTATTTCATGAAACGCCCCTGCTTATTCTTCAATCTATTCCTCGTATACTCTAAATCATAAATCAAGAAAACCAAAAAAAAAAAGGAAACCCTGAACTTAACAATCACTGACTAAAACAGAGTCACATTTCGCATTCACAGAAACAGAAATTAAAGCTTAGAGTTGTTGATTCACCTTCATTGATTTGTTCGTCGGCGTCTACGAAAGTTCCTTCATCTGGTGCTTCTCTGTCTTTGATTTGGTCTCATTTGGCGGTGTTTGGAATGCAAATTAAGGGCGGGAATCGAATGAAACTGAGAACCGATTTGGGTACCCGTTAACATATGAAACAAGCGAATGGGATTTATCTCTGGACTGGAATCCAGGTCAAATATTATTAAAGAAGACTTGAAAATCTCTTTGTACATAACAAATTGAAAAAAAAAGGTAAAAATTAAAAATATAAATAAAAAACTTTCTGCTGAAAAGAAATATACTTTGGCTATTATTAAACACTAGAAATGAGAGTTAAACCTAGTTGATTACATCCGGGTTAAGTTATACCTAGTTAGAGTTTATATACAAAGCATATTGTTAGGTGTTGATTTCATGATTAAGACGATTAACAAAACACGACACGTGACACTAAAAACCTTTATTTATTAATATAGATAGATAGATTATTTTAGTTACAATCCACTATAATATTGTTAAATAAGAAGACTAGCTCCTGTATAAAACATTAATTGGTTTTCCAAGATCATAAGAAATCAACATTAACTCAGAGAATTCAATTCTTAAAATCGCTAAAATACAGCACGAAAATAATTATATATAATACTGTTATTGGCTTAAAAACATGCTGTACTTAGATTGACCTACATAACTTGTTTATTTAAATTAGTCGTTAGAATAAAATATACATGACAAAATGGACGGGTTGGATAGCATGTCAGATTGGGTGCATTTTAAGATAAGATTTAAGATAATCATTTTGGGTCTAAATGGGTGGCTTGTAAAAAAACTTCAATTTAACTCAAGTTAAATGAGTTGTAATGAAAAATAGTTTATTTAAATATTTTTTTAATGATTTTATCGTTAAATATATTAATTAATCATTCTTGTTTTCTAAAATTCATTATATTCACATAGTTTTTAAGTTACCTATCTTCACCTGCATTGTGTTAAAGTGTTACATATCTTAACTTATTCTATGGCGTAATGTTACCCATTTCAACCAAAAATACAACAATTCTTATCAAAATCTACCCATTTTTTCTTACTATAAGTCAAGATTGTCATGTCTAGAATAAAAGAAACTTTTTTTTTTGTAAGATCAACCCATTTGGTACAACTCATGTAACATCATCACTACTTGATTATAACTATTACAAACATGTCAAACTGCCGATCATTATGCATCTGGCTTCCCTTTTTTAGATAAATAAATAAACAACGTAGTGGTTACTGGTTAGGTTTTGTGTCAAGATTGATCATGTTTTCATATGACTAAATATACGAACACAATCACTAATTTAGCTAACAAAAATAAACAAATTTACGCAGTATATATATTCTCACTTTTCAGTAGGGTATAGGGGAAGGATGAACATAAACAATCACTAATTTAGCCAATGCATGTTTTACTGAGAGACGAAGAATAAAAATCCAATGTTTGTTTTAAATGTATGACTGTTAAAGTAAGAAGAACTACGAAAGTTGCCCTAATTGTTATGTATTAAAAAAGTCATAAACATTGAACGTGGAAGCAGATCACAAGAAGTAATTGACAAAAGCCTTCCATAACATCAAGAGATAAGGTCTTCCCTTGCATGTCAAGTTATGGGCTGCAATACCTTCTTTTCTTTCTTTTTTTTCTTTTTCCCTTATTCTTTTTAGTATCAAGAATCTTTAAAACCCAATTTGAGATAAAGAAAACATCATATCACACGACACACAAGATCTTGTTTTACCAAACACTGCAACTATGGTTTCTATTGTCATCAATGCTGCAATGTACCGAGCTTGCAGTTCTCCTCACTTAGCCACCAAAGAACCATCACAGCTCGGAACCACACGCTCTTTAGGAACCAAACATGACTCAACATTTGTAGGTCTGAATATCATAGGCCAAAGTGTCACGCATAACAAGAAGGAAGTTGAGAATGATGATCTGAAAGCAACTTCTAGTGTCAGATTCGTTGATGAGCGGTGGAAACAGGGGAGTTGGTATCTGAACATGTTTGTTAAATCTGGAAAAATGGACTGGGATGCTCTGATTGTTGCTGGTGAATAATTATCATTCATCTATGTATTTGATTTCATGAATTATATCACTAAAAGTTGAATTTGGACCCCGTATTGCAGAAGCCAAGAGGAGAAAGTTTCTTGAATTATATCCAGAAGAAGCAACAAATCAAGAGCCGGTTCTGTTTAGAAGCTCCATTATACCTTGGTGGGCTTGGATTACACATTCTCACTGATGAACCAAATTATAGCGGATTTGGTTATCGACAACACAAACAATGTATAAATGATAATCCCATTCATTAACCAGAAGCATTACAGACACCAACCCTTTTGGGGGACACAAGGTCATACGAGGAATTGCAAGGGGAAACTCTTAACAAAGTATTACAAACAAATAGCAGGACACGAGACTAAATCTAAGAGAGTTCTGATCCTCCTTTCGGGCGTAAGGACCTTCCTGCCGGTCTGGAAACGAATTCCCTCTTTAATGTTTGTTCTGTAAGTGGTAGGTTAGTATTTAATGCCCCTTTGATGCTCCTATATCTTCCCTTTATAGCTCTCCTTATGGTTCTTCCCCAAGAGTCTTTTTATGCGTCCTCCGGGTTATTGTCCTTCGGGTAAGGACCTTTCGCCAGTTCTTTGATTGATGTGTAGCTGGCTTTCTTTTCATCTGCTAGACACCATGCTATCTCATTAATTAGCAATGGTCTTCATTTAATGCTTCATCAGGTTATGATTATATTCATTTAATGCAACCATGCTTCATTTATTATGGTGGCAGCCTCATGTGCCGTCATCAAGTCCCCCCAGTTCAGGTGGTGCCACTCTTCAGGGGTCACTTCCTGAACTCGTAATGTCCATGCGGGGTTTTTCTCTCCTTGTGTGACCTAAACTCGAAAGGTCATTTTAGCCATTGCGTGTTTTCTGGCCTTTTTGTTTTGTTTGTTTTGTGTGTAGAAATGAATATTTTGGTTTTTATGTAATGGGATATGCACCTTTTGTGCGGCATTGGAATGCCTTTGATCACTCTAAGGTTTTATGCATTTGATATTTATATTTCTTTGTGTACGTACGTTGTCGGGGACCCTTTTCTAAATCCGGTTACCCGTTGCCTCTTTTTCTGAGGTATGCATGCTTTTTTTTTTCGCGCGAGTGTTGATGGGATTGATTCCTTCCCTGAAATGCATTCAGTTGCATTTTTAATGAGACTATTGTTGTCCCTTTTCTTTGTGTTCCGGTTCGGCTAGCCTTACAAGGCTTTCCACCGCTTTCACCCTAGTTTGGGTGTTTGGAATTTCACCAATAGATTTTCTTTATTTTGGTGTTATTGGGTGGCCCTTACAAGGATTTCCACCGTTTTCACCCTACTTTTAGGTGTTTCAAATTTCACCAATGGATTTTCCTTATTTTGGTGTTATTGGGTGGTCCTTAAAAAGATTTCCACCGTTTTCACCCTATTTTTGGGTGTTTCGAATTTCACCAATGGATTTTCCTTATTTTGGTGTTATTGGGTGGTCCTTACAAGGATTTCCACCGTTTTCACCCTATTTTTGGGTGTTTCGAATTTCACCAATGGATTTTCCTTATTTTGGTGTTATTGGGTGGTCCTTACAAGGATTTCCACCGTTTTCACCCTATTTTTGGGTGTTTCGAATTTCACCAATGGATTTTCCTTATTTTGGTGTTATTGGGTGGTCCTTAAAAGGATTTCCACCGTTTTCACCCTATTTTTGGGTGTTTCGAATTTCATCAATGGATTTTCATTATTTTGGTGTTATTGGGTAGCCTTTACAAGGCGTTGCACCCTTTCACCCTATTTTTGGGTGTTGCTTTCTTTTTATATAAAGTCTTTAAGTTTTTAACTTTCCATATGGCTTTTTAAAGTGCCAACATGAGACCTTGCTTTCTTCTTTAGAAAGTCTTATGTTTTTTAGGTTCTCAGAAGAATACTGCACTCATATATAAGGGTTCATGTATTCGTATGTAGGGGTTTATGGCCGGTGTTGATGCGACATGCCATGATCGCCAATTTAGGAAGCATTGAACTTATAACATCAAACTAAATTGATCAAGGGTGTATATATTTATGTATGCTCTTTCGTATTAGAGTATGTTTTGTTTTGTCCATATTTTGAACACACATATTCATGGAATAAATCTTTAAATAGAGTTAATCATGACAACATATTATTGTCAAATACTTTTTTTTTATTCCAAAGTATTAGTTGTAGCATTTAGCTTAAAATAGATTTATATAAATCTTTTGAGTATAATGACCGGATGGGTCCTGCCCTCTTCGGTTGTTTTGTAGTTAAAAGAAGGGAATAAAGCTACTTAGTTGAACCATGCTCTTGCAACCATTATGATAGTAGGTGCTACTACTTTTTCGAAGTGAAACATTTACAAGTAAAAGTATCATGAATTAGATATTTACATATGAATATCAGTATGAGTAAGAGCCATAAAACCTTATCATTATATATTGCTTGTATTGTTTTCAACCGTCTTTTTTATTCTTCATTTAGTTTGTTTTATGCTTTTCTTTCTGTTTCCCTTTTTTTCAATATAAATTGGTCTATATGTGTGACACCTCGTAATTCCCAGGTCAGCATTTATTTTATTTAATACTAATGTGTATTATTATTTCATACGTGGCACTAGAATATTTGTATTTAGTGTGACACGTGGCACAACGGACCAAACACACCGATAATTCAAGGAATTATTGCACAACGCTCGCACGTGTCTTGAATAACAAACGTTGGTGAACGGATCAAACCGTAGCACAAAAACACTGCACTTAGGTTCGGGTGAACCTAATTTAGCTAGAACAAGGTCTATGTGTCAAGAAACGATGATCGTATGCGCAAAATACGAGAAATTCGCTTCAAAACAATGAAAATGGGCTTATTGGGCTCATCCGGGACCCATCGCGGTACGCGATGGGCACCCAATTGGGCTTTCGTGATACGCGACCCATGAGCGGGAGAATTTGAATTTCTCCGAAAAGTGTCGCGGTACGCGACGACCGATCAACTTCCACCATCGCGGTACGCGGCGTGTTTCGGGAACAGAATTATTATTTTAATCGCCGCGCCACGTGGAGGACCTTTTTATGCAGACGTCGCGGTACGCGACGACCCTCACACGCATAAAATCTTTATATAACCAATGCTAATCATTTCTGTAGTCCTCCTCACCCATTTCTCGATCTCTCAGCGTCCAAACTCCACCATTGTCATCTGTAAACCACGTTTTTACTGATTAGAAGCCATTAACCTCACAAAGGAAGCACTAGTGAAGCTTGTGGAGGCTTGGGGTGAGCTAGAAGACATCAACCACTAACTTGCACGATTTGTAGCTACTGTTGAGGCTTCATCAGGTCTTCTTGAGCCTATCTAGAGCTGTTCCAGTAACATTCAAGCTTCAAAGAAGCCTTGGGGGTAATTCTCTAGCACTATTTCGAGTTTTAACACTTGTACACCCACATGCAATGTGAATCAAGCACATGCAACCATCCACACACTTTATGCACGAATTTTAGAATGATTTGATCTAAGATTTATGTGTTGAGCTACTGATTTGAGTTTTGGAATGGATTTATTTATGTTACTTGTTCTTATTTGGGGCTTTTTGACCTATATGATAATTTGTAACCACATGCATCACCACCACCATCTTAGTCACGAAATTTTGGGTTTATGGACATGTTATTTGATGATTTTGTTACTGATTTGAGGGTTTCATAATGATCTATAATGCTTTATGTAAATTTCAGTATTGAAATGTTCTTAGAATTGATATATGAGATGTTCTACATGGCTAGAGTGTTGATTTTGATCAAGATATGTCAAGAGCATGAGAGTTACTATAAATAGTAACTTTAATGTTACTAAGTGTGTGTTTTTGATGAAATAACCACATGGATATGTTTAGATCTATAAGATATGTTTAAAATGATGATTAAGTGTTAATATAATAGTTATTTGATACATTGTAATGGTTAGAATTGTCAAAGTATGATATTTAGGAATGTTACTAAAAATAGTAACTTTTTGCTACAAGATTGCTAGAAAGGATGAAATTGCTAAATGTTGTGTGTTTTATATGCTTAGTTAAACTTGTCATGATGATTATAGACGACTTTATAACTTAAATGTTTGAGATGGGTGCATTTGTCAAAAGTTTCTATAAATAGAAACTTTATTTTAAGAAATTATGAATAGGAGCATGCTAGTCAAGACGTGTATGACTAAATGGCTAATAATGATTAGGATAGTGACGTTTAGATAATATTAGTGTTAAACTTGGTGAAATATGTTTGTTTATGTGCACTTTCTAATTATGGAAACTTTTACGCACAAACTATGTTAAACCGGCTAGGTGTAACTATGTGCTACGTGGTAACATGCTCATTTAGGACAAATATGCATGTTAGAATAATTGGAATATAATTTTATGCATAGCTTGCCAAATATGGAAACTTTCCTAAAATAGAAACTTACCGTAAATAGTAAGTTTCCTCATAGGAATGATTTTGGTATCCGTACACTTCACACGACACTAAAACCGCACGATACACGAACACTTGATCCAAACCGTCACCAACGGGTCGTTAGGTCAAACACGATCGATACGGTCAAACACGGTCAACTCGACCCACATAACCACTTAGTGTTGTTGAACACTAACATGGTCCGGTGAGACCCGCACTTGTGAACACAAACTCATAGTACCTATGTGATATAGGTGACTACTAGCCGGCGAGCTACACTTACTCTTTTGAGCTAACGCATATCTAAACTCAGGTGAGTTTACGGCCCCACTTTTACTATTTAACTGTTTTGCTAAACTTTTGGGGTGAGAATACTATGCAACTGTTTTAGATGTATGACTGGTATGTTGTGAAAACCATTTTTGAGTGTAACTATTATCGCTTAAAGTCCTCACTTATCCTTACCGTTAGTTGTGAATTCAAACGAGTCGTAATTACGTAGTACTACTGGGTTTGACTAACCCCACTCGGCACCAATGTTGACTGGAGGTCATAACGAGTGTAATTTCGATGGGAATGCGGGTTCAGCGATGACCTGCGGAGGCAAACGGGAACAGTCTAGTTTCGGTAAGATGAACTGACACACTCCACGGATCGTAGTATCCAACTAAACTTAACATACCCAGTATATGTCTGTTTACTTTTCAGTCTGTCTAAACCTGTGAACTCACCAACTTTTTGGTTGACACTTTTCGCATGTATTCTCAGGTAACTGATGGAGCATACGCTAGGATGCGCACTTGGACATGTTAAGGAGTCTGGCCTGCATATAGACTCGTGTCCTAGGCATTGTGTGCATTGGATGTGCTTTAAAACAATTTAAACTTTTGTAGTGTCTGTTTCAAACAATTTACTTTCCGCTGTATTTCTCTTTATTACCGCTGCTTTAATATTAAACATTTTCCGCTGCTGATTGAATGAAACTCTGTTATATTACCAAACTGTGTGAATGTGTAACTCATATAGAGTCGTTCTATATGACCATGAGCTATGATCCTGGCCACGTCACACCCACGTGGACTGACACCACGAGTGGAAATTTGGGGGTGTGACAGACTGGTATCAGAGCTTTTGGTTATAGGGAACTAGGTTTGCATTTAGTAAACTTAGACTATAGCCACTGCTCTACATTAGACACTACACTAGAATTTGCACACTGATGTTAATTCTTTTATTGAACTATTATGTACTAACCAGAGAACTTACAGGATGGCCGACAACAACGGAGATGCTAACAGGAACCCGGGCAAACGCCCAGCAGTCGACGACTTGACTGAGGAGAGTCGACGCAGGATCGACAGCATCGTGGCTCAGGTAGATGCTGAGATGGAGAGACGAGCCCAGATGCTAGCATGGGAACGATACTGGGGGTGGTTGCCTAACCTCCTACGAGATTGGATAGTAGCAGAACGGGTACCTACTCCACGGTACAAGGGCGATACCTCTGAGGGTCCACGACTGCCGGCACTTGGGATGCCGATGGATAGAGCCTTTGCAGCCCACGTTGCCGTTACACGACGGGAGAGTTGGAGGAATGCTGAAGTATCTGATGAGGTTCGTGTTCTTCGCGAGAAGAACGATCGCCTGGAAAGGCGAAATGATCGACTAGAAGAGCGAAACGATCGCTTGGAGGAACAGGTGGAGACTCTACGTCTCCAAGTATCCCAGCTTATGACGCAGCACGGTCAGATGGTCGACATCATGCAGGAGCATGATGGGCGCATCACCGAGAATCGGACTGACATAACCGAGACTCAGGCGATGGTACAGGCCAGCGACGCCATGCTCAACGCATGGGCAGCGCAGTTCATCCCTGTAAGGGTAAGGGACTACATTCGGTCCTCGTAAGCGTAAGAGACTACATTTGGTCCTCGTAAGGGTAAGGGACTACATTCAGTCCCCGTAAGAGTAAGGGACTACGTCATGTCCATGTAAGGATTAGGGACTACATTCGGTCCCCGTAAGAGTAAGGGACTACATAATGTCCATGTAAGGGACTACATAATGTCCATGTAAGAGTAAGGGAGTATATTCCGTCCCTATAAGGTTAAGGGACTAAATTTCGTCCTCGTAAGGGTAAGGGAGTATATTCCGCCCCTGTAAGGGTAAGGGACTATGTCCTGTAAGAAACTCGAGAATGTCTTTTATCCTGTAAGGTACTTTAAAATGTCTATGTATGATGTGTTAATTTGCAATCCTCTTGATTATTTAAAGAGTATTCGCTATAATAGTTAAGTACATGATACAGTAAAACGATACTTGATACAGTAGAAAAGTCTTCAAAGATTTGATGTCAACTTTGATAAAGTTGATACAGTAAATTGTACTTAAAAAGTACTTTTTTACTTTTGTTAATTTTGTTAATTTTATTTATTTTTTTTCTTCTTTTTTCTTCTTTCTTGTCTTTACTTTTTCTTTTTGATTAAACGTACTTATGTAAATATTTTTCTTTCTTATTTATTTATTTTTTTTTCATATCTGTGCACCTAAGATGGTGTCTAGAATATTTTTAACTAATTTTCTTTTTAATTATCTAAAGTACTTTTCGTTTTTTTATATAGCGACCTATAACTTCATAATTTTTTATTATGAAGCTTTCATTCATTGCAAGATGGTTCAATAAATTTATTTATTTTTATTTATTGACCACAAGTTAAAGCAAAAATTACTGAAAAAATATATTAAGTTGGTTTAGCGGTTAGAACCTGGCGTAAGGAGCTTGAGATTAGTTAGAATTCTTGAAGAAAAGGCTTTGTATCCTGTAAGGACCTCGTGAATGCCTCAAAATATTGACAAATCTTCTCTGATCTTTAACGAAAAGTTAAGTTATGCTTCTCATAAGGGCTTGAGAATATAACCAACATATCCTTGCATCGATTTAGTGAATAAAACCTCGTAAGGGTCTCATAAGGGCCAATAAAATACTTCATAATCCGTAAGGACGTTAAGAATGTCTCAATATACAACATATTTTCCTTGAATCTTCAAAGAAGAGCATACATATGCTACTTATCTGTATATATGCCTAAAAAATCTTCATTTTTGTGCATCGATGGATAATAGTCGTTTGGTCCATCGGTCCATGACACAGAACGCCGGTTAATGGTCTTGAAACATGGTCGGATGTGTACAAAATCTTCATCTGACCCTTCAGTCATTTCGAGTTGAAAACCTAGCGTGCTCCCAGTCGGGGTTGATCACTTCTTACCAGAGCTTTTAGTAACCAGGCTCTAGGGTGTAGAACAAGCGTTATCATTAGCCACGTCGTGTGATTATGTGTGTCAACCGGTGACCCGAAAGCGGGTCCCACGGATGGCGCCAAATGATGAACCAAATTATAGCGGATTTGGTTATCGACAACACAAACAATGTATAAATGATAATCCCATTCATTAACCAGAAGCATTACAGACACCAACCCTTTTGGGGACACAAGGTCATACGAGGAATTGCAAGGGGAAACTCTTTACAAAGTATTACAAACAAATAGCAGGACACGAGACTAAATCTAAGAGAGTTCTGATCCTCCTTTCGGGCGTAAGGACCTTCCTGCCGGTCTGGAAACGAATTCCCTCTTTAATGTTTGTTCTGTAAGTGGTCGGTTAGTATTTAATGCCCCTTTGATGCTCCTATATCTTCCCTTTATAGCTCTCCTTATGGTTCTTCCCCAAGAGTCTTTTTATGCGTCCTCCGGGTTATTGTCCTCCGGGTAAGGACCTTTCGCCAGTTCTTTGATTGATGTGTAGATGGCTTTCTTTTCATCTGCTAGACACCATGCTATCTCATTAATTAGCAATGGTCTTCATTTAATGCTTCATCAGGTTATGATTATATTCATTTAATGCAACCATGCTTCATTTATTATGGTGGCAGCCCCATGTGCCGTCATCACTCACCTCCCTGAAGCTGAGTTGCTCAATGGTTAGTTTGGGGCGATAATGTAATCGATTGACTTCGGTTATATATGGTTTGATATTGGTTATTGAAAAAAAAAAGGTTCGGTTAATTTGGTTAACTATCGGTTACGTGCCAGCTTTGAACCAATTGGATTCAAGCCAACTTCAATTAATTAATTTAATTAACTTTTTAGCAAAATAAAAATATTAGCAATTTTTTTGACTTATAAAGTATAGTAAGCCACAAGTAGCATTTTTATAAAAACTTATAGCAAAACTTTTATGACATATAACACTATTTGTAAATAGATAAAAAATATATAGGTTGGTTTTGATGTTGTTACTTTTCTTTACGATTAATTTGGTTATTTATATACATATAACCATAACCAAACTATAAAAAACAATTATCAAAATTCATAATTGAATCGTATGATTCCCTGTTTTTCTTTTTTAGATTTCGGTTAGTTGACCTATTTGTCTTGATGTAGGTCGAGCTTCAATGGTCGGGTTCTTTATGGCTTATCTTGTGGATGTTTTGACCGGGCTCGATGTCGTGGGTCAAAGTGGTAATTTCATATGTAAGACTGGTTTGTTCATTGCAGTCATAGGCGTAGTCGTTTTTAGGCAAAAAGAGTCTCTTAAGAATCTCAAGAATCTAGTAGAGGAGGCTACATTTTATGATAAACAGTGGCAAGCATCATGGCAAGATCAAGATTCTGCAGGCAGTGGTGCTTTAGGAGATAAAATGAAACAAATGTATCATCAACTAATAAAATTGCTTGATCCCAAATAAACATTTTGAATTATAAATTATGTGTATGAAAGCATTTATTAGGAGCAACATTGGATGGTACCATGAAAAGTTTGTTAGTGTAGCTGATGAACTTATCTTGCATTTGGTAACCTATAATCAAGCATTTGTGACATTATAAACTATGAGAGTAAACGAGTCGAGCTAAAGTTTAACTTTACTTAAAGGAGCTTTAGTTCGCATTTCGACTCATTTTAAACTTTAAAATTAAAGCTCGAGCCTAAGCGTATGAGTAATTTTTTTATTATTTTGTTTACTACATCATGTTAAATTGTTAATATAGAGCATCTAAAGTTAAAAAAAAATATATGAAAAGTTTATAAAGAAGAACTTTGATTTTTTATGAAAATCAATGAGAAAAAATATAACTATTTTGTTATGTGTAATTTTTTATAATTAAAGCTAAATCCTGAGCATGTGAGTAATTATTTTTTAATTTTGTATGTTACATCTCGTTTAATATAGAGTATCTAAGGGGAAAAGTATATAAAAATTTGATAAATAAGAACTTTGTTTTTTTTTTATGAAAATCCGTGAGAGAAAAATATCTATTTTACAAATGCGTAAAAAACGTTTTAAAGCATAAGACTTATCATTTATTTTCTTGATAACTTTTGTGAACTCTTTTTAAACATGTTACATACCTTAAGGTTTGGGGGCTGTCTCTAACATTAAAAAAAATTACTTGTTTATATATATTAAAATCTTGATTGTCTCTCATAAAATTTAGCAATTTTCCCTCTTTTACTTTTTATTTTTAAGTGTTAGTTAGGCTTTGGGGTATGCCCATTACCCACTCACTCCACCTATGCGCCACGTAGGCACCAATCACAACCACTCACTCCACCATTTTGGTGGAAATGCATCATTACCCACTCACTCCACATTATCATTCATTTATATATACATGTGAGAGAGAGAGAGAGAGAGAGAAAGAGGAAGAGACTAATCTGCCGTGGTTCCATTCACGCCCCCCCTCCCACGCCCACTCATGCCCCAAGGGGGCGGTGTGCCACGCCCTTCCACGCGCACTCCCATGGCATACCGTATTGTCTTATTGAAATCAATTTGAAAAAGACCCACTAATATTTGTAACCCACTTTAAAGCCAGGTTCATTGTTAAATTTAATAAGTTTAATCACCACTATCCATTTTAAACAACTCTATTATTAAATTTAAAAATCTATTTACAAAAAATTTAGAGTCAAATTTGTGTAATAGGATTGGTGATGAGAATTTAGGCGATAGTTGTATTAGATGAAGAGTTAATTATGAACGTCACACTATATGTTTTTGATTTTAGAAAATAAAACTATGTAAAAAACAATTTTAGATTTATTTTATTTTGATTATGGTTTGCATATGAAATTTATAAATTGTCTTTTTTCAATATAATCTGACTCAACCCGACAAACTTAACAAAAGAGAAAAAAATATTATAAAACGATATTCAAACGACTTATACCATCGATTACATGAAGAACTATTTCACACATTTTACCGCGTGTATAAAAGTTTGACATATACCATTGGGTTTTCTTTAAAACTACTTAAAAAAACCCAATTCCAGCCACCCTTATTAAATTTCATAGGGATGAAACCAATGTTATTTGAACCAGAATGGATCAGCCAATCGAACTCGGGATCCTTTTTTTTTTGAACGGCAAAGGTCTCAATCGTGGGAGCCCACTGTTTCCAGGCTATGTTACCAAGGTTTAATTACCTGGACCTCCCATTAGCCATCACAACCACCTCAGGAGGAAACACTACTGAAAAAACACCCCCGACCCCCCCTCAAACCCATTTTTCGCTGCGAGAGGGATTTGAACCTATGACTTTCTATATAAAAGAATCTTAGGATAACATTGAGGCACTGCCTCATTAGTGAACTCGGGATCATTAACTTAGCTGGCCCAAAACAAGCAAATTGACCCGCCAGGAACAGAACCGGCCTGCACAGCCGAATCAACGGTCAGACTGGAGTCGGTATATAATGATCTGACCGGATTTTTTTTATTAAAATCCTAAATTACAATCTGGATCCCCATTCCTGTTCCAGAAAGGAAGAAACCGTTAAAAAAACCCAATCAAACAAACGGCGATTCCTGTGTTTGAACGACTGAACGGTGGTAGTACTGCAATCTTCGAACGAACTGAACGGTGGCACCGGTATTGTTCTTTCTTCCCTTTTTCTTCACAACCTAGTTTTCCTCATTATCCCCTGTTTGAATGCAATTTGAAGTTTTTTTTTTTTTTAATTTTTGATTTTTTGGATCGAATGCACTTTGAAGTTTCTTTGAAGGTTCTGCTGAAATTGACATGGAGATAATATTAATTAGTTATGTTTCTTTGCAGGTTCTGTTTGAATGCACATCAAACATGTATTATGTTTCTTTAATGTGTGTATAATTATATATATATATATTTTATTTTTAACTATTTTTTATGATAATCGGTTCTTGAATCAGGTCAGACCACTAACCAGTAACGTGTCTGGTCCTGAAAGCATTGGATGAAACCACACCATTGATGGAGGCCTTATCAGGTATTCTGGTTTTCAAAGATTAAATAAGAAAGCTTCAACTATATGAACCGTATTCATATCCATCAAGATTAATCCTATACAAAAAACGCGTACTAGACACTGTTATAAATTTAGGGTTGTTTGGTAGGACATGAATGAGTCTGAACTAGGTTATGTCACCGTTTGTTTCAAAAAATAAACTTCAGAATGAAAAGGAAATGTTTGAATTGGCATCTGAATGCATTAGATCTGGGTAAATGTCTGTATGGGAAAAAAGAAAAGGACTGGCTCCTCTCCATCTTTCCAATCCTGACGACGTTCCTCCTTCAACAACCTCCTCTCCTCTTCGACGACCTCCTCCTCCGACGAAGAAGACCTCTCCTCTTCAACGCCATCTCTCTTCTACACAGTCGTTCAAATTTTCAACCAAACAGTGTTAACTGATTTATTGGGTTCAGAGTCTCTTAACTATTCAATCATCTAGCTAATTCAGCAGTTAATGATTCAGATGTTATCAAACGACCCTTGCTTGTTTAAAGTTAGATCCTAGAGAAACTCTTTTGAGATCATTAGAATTATGGTTATCAAGTGGCCCATGGTTTTGCGTTGGCAACTGTGTAAGTTGTTGCTCATTCAATTATAAAATTACCCTTTTTGTCTGGATGCAATGACTAAAGCATGGTTTTTTAGCAAGTTGCACTATATTCATATTAATAACTATTTTTTTAAAAGAAAACGAGGTTTCGTTTGCAAACGAAACCCAGTACGCCTTTCTACCACAACTTGGTTCTTCCTATGTTGACCACTGATATCATTCAGTTGACTTTGTACAAAAGTCAAAGCTGGTGTCCTAGCATCATATCCACTCTTTAGAAATAGAAATAAAAACCGTATCTTTTTCCATAATAGAGATTAATCTTGTTATCAACAATGTGTTCCCACACATCTTCTTTCTCATACCTTTGGTTTCTTGCAATCTTTACATTCTTTCATTGTTCTTTCTCTAGCGAAAACTCCAGCAACATTCAATGCATCAGATACGAGAAAACCGTGCTTCTGGAGTTCAAAAACGACTTCATTGATGATGCAAACCGACTCGTTTCCTGGAACACCAGCAATGCAGATTGCTGCAAATGGTATGGAATCACCTGCAGCAATCTAACAGGCCATGTCAGCGAGATCCGCCTTCGTGGACCCGATGTCATGGCTGACACTGACACTCAAGAAACATCGATACCGACACTTGGAGGGAACATCAACCCTTCATTGCAGAATTTGACTTCACTCGAGTATCTAGACTTGAGCTGCAATGATTTTGGGGGGAACCCAATTCCGACTCATATTGGGTCTCTCCAAAACTTGACATATCTGAATCTTTCTGAGTAATTAAAATAAATAAATTAAATAAATAAAATTTAAACGAGCTGAGCCAAGCCGAGCTCGAGCCTAAAAATTTTCTAATGAGCCGAGCTCGAGCTGGAGCCCGAGTTTATCTAAACGAGCCGAGCTCGAACCTTAACGAGCTCGGGATCGGCTCGGATCGTTTACACCCCTACCTAGGTCAGTGGAATGCTCCTATTTAAGATCTGATGGGCTTTAATTGTGAAACCCAGCTCGTCTTTGGGTTTGAGCTCACTAACTTGATCCAGTTCATGTCCACTACGAAGAAGGCCCAATTGCATGCCATGATTCTAATTTCTATCACCATGACTCCATCACCCCATGTCACCATGTCATGCATAAATGACAAAAATTTTGAGAAAAAAGAAAAACTTTGAGTTCGATTTACAATTGTTTTTAGCTAGCTAATATAATATGCAATTTAAAATTTGTGTAGAACTTGCAAAACCCACATGTTACGGTGGAGCAATACTATTAAAATCCATGCATTGCCTAATTGTACTAATATAAAAATATGAAGTTATAACTTATCGGTTATATATATTGAAACTTAAATAAAAAACAATATTATGCCCCGTATATTTCAGTATAATAATTTTAGAAAAATAAATTTAATAGAAGAAAATCAAAGAAAAGTCAAAACGACATCGTGTGATACCGTGTGTTTACAACTTCATTACTCACGTTATGTTGCTGACATTAACGTGTATAACTACAATAAGAAAAACGTATGAATTTAGGGAGACTTGCTTATGAAAACGAAACATAGATAAAAAAAAAAAACTATATAACTAACATTTGTTAATTGGAGTTGGTCTCATTTTTCAAAATACCAACTTCTTACTGTCAGCTGATATAACAAAAAATTATTATATTTTTTTTAATTAATTAATGAAATTTATTAAGAAAAAAATATATTAAGAGTATAAAATTAAAATTTTAGAATCTTAAAAAAGTCAAAGTGACAGTTTATAGTTTTATGAGTTTTAAAAGATGAAAGGTGTTGGGTAAGTTTGATGTCAGGTGGGTCACAGGTTGAATAAGAGAATCGCGAGTCTTTAGTCAAGTCAAAGAAGCTGATTACATTCAGCATTTACTTTAAATTTTAGTATGTGTTTTTTTTAATGTTTAATTAGCAAGTTAGTGGGTTCATTTAGTCTTTGTAGTGGGCCAGTATGCACGTTTCTAGAACGTGATTTAGTGTCAAATAGGTTTTAAAAGGACATCAGTAGTTTAGGTTAATTAGTAGCATTTGTTTATCGAATATGTAACCTCCGTTTTTAGCAATAGAAAGAGTTGAATGATAGTTTGTTCATTTGTTCTTGTTTCTGCACTACAAAATCAAGTCTGCAGGCTGTTGTTTGACTGCTACAGCAGTGATTAGGGGTTGATTACCATCACTTGGTATCAGAGCCGGGGAAGATCGAATGTAGGAAGAAGATGATTCTGGATCTGCTCATGTAACCGGATCGAAAATCACAAGAGAACTTTTAATCACTAGCAAGAATGGCAGAAAATTCACGAGCCATAACAATCCGCAAACAAGGTAATATGCCGATTCAATGTCCGAAATTAACCGAATAAAACTATACTTTGTGGTCGATTTTGATTGAAACAGTCCTAAGAGCATATGGTCTTTGGGAGGCAATAGACCCGGTCACGGGAGGTATGGTAGAGGATAAGAAAAATTATACCACAAAAGCCATAATCTTTCAAATCCTACATGAAGATATCCTTCTACAAGTGGCAAAACACAAGGACACGAAAGATGAAGGAGAACAAGACTATTAATGAGTTTTCGGGTAAAATTGGTGCTATTGTAGCTAAGTTCAAAAGTTTTGGTGCTAGGCTTGAAGAAGAAGTGATTGTGAGGAAGTTTCTCATTTCAATGCCAAAGAAGTACTTATCGATTGTAGCCCCTATCAAGCAATATTTGGATCTTGAAGTCATGTCCTTTAAAGAAGTTGTAGGGAGACTTAAAGCTTATGAAGCAAGGCTAAAAAGCGATGATGAAAAAGATGAAACTCAAGGACAACTATTATTCACTATGGTGAACATGAAGATTAGGAATTATGGTAGAGGAAGAGGTCAAGGAAGGGGATTTGGTAGAGGTGAACGAGGACATGGAAGCAAAGAACCACATTAAATTTACGGGGGTGATTGTTGGGTAAGTTTAATGTCAGGCAGGTCACGGGTTGAATCGGATGAATCACGGGTCTTTAGTCGAGTCTTAATCGAATCAAAGAAACTGACTACATTCACCATTTAGTTAAATTTTAGTATTGTTTTTTTTTATGTTTAACTAGCAAGTTAGTGGGTTTATTTAGTCTTTGTAGTGGGCCTTATGCACGTTTCTAGATAGTGATTTAGTGTCAAATGGGTTTTAAAAGGGCAACACTAGTTTAGGTTAATTAGTAGCTTTTGTTTATCAAATATGCAACCTTCGTTTTTAGCAATAGAAAGAGTTGAACGATAGTTTGTTCAATTGTTCTTGTTTCCGCACTACAAAATCAAGTCTGCATGGTATTGTTTGACCGCTACAGCAGTGATTAGGGGCCTGATTACCAAGAACTGGTATGTGGCAAAATCAAGTCTCAGTTATGTTGGAAAATTTGATAAATTTGATTAATTATCAAATTTAATGTGAATTAAAATCAAAACTCTTCATTTTACTAAATTAAATCAAGACTTTTCAAATTACATGTATTGATTATATGTATTATGTCAAGACTCTTCAAATTACATATATTGATTATATGTATTATGACAAGACTCTTGAATCACCAACTTGTTGTATAAATAGAAGACATATGTTGTCTTGTTAAGGTGTTGCATCTCATAAAAACTTTGAAGAATTTTCAACATTCTCAACTCTTCAAGCTCTTGTTTAAGATATATTTTTCAGGTGCTAGGTTAATCCCGGCAGTACACAAACTGTTTCGGTTGTTGTACCCTGGGAGACAGACGCGTTCGTCTTGAGAAGAGGCGCGAAATCTGTTTTAAGGGAAGCGTATTGAATACGTGCCTCAACCACAATCATCAACACGTTTTATCCATGTTGCAGTGAAAAATAAGTGAAAGGCACACCGGGAGGAAACATCGTCAAGATGCTTGATTGAAGACTCGACGTTAATTATTCTCTACTCAAGGAAGCTATTTGGAGTACCCAACAAAGACATGGATCAAAACAAGTTTGTTATATAAATTAGTAATTTATATTCTATTATTTTAGTCTTGTAACCGGTATTGTACTAGATTATTTTCTATGAATAACGAGAGTCTCGTTATTATTAATATTTGATTATTGTTTTATAATAAAAATGTGAACCCAACTCCTACAATCTTAAAACAGACTTCCGTGAAAAACCTTATAAATAAGGATTTTGGGTTCATAAAAGTTAAATATAAACTGATATTTTTTTTTATAAAATCTAGTAAAAATTTTTGAGAAATATCTAGTACAAGTTGGTCGGATTTTGTAATTGGAGTACAATGTTTAATCCGAATGCCGTGTTACAAGACATGTGATTTGATTCATTGTTTTGAGTTCATGGGTTTTGATTGTGAATTTTAACCATGAACAATTTTTGGTTGCTTCAAAATATGTTTTTGAACATTCATTTTCTAATAATCTTATTAGAAGAAAGGTGGTTTTGAAACACATATAAGATGTTTGTAAACAATTTTTTTTAACGTGCGTGTTAGAAGTTTATTATTATTATTTTTAAAAATATTATTGATTACGAAACCTTTACATTTTCTAACAAGAATGTTAGATATAATTATTGTTTTTGGTAAACAATATTGGTTTGAACGATTTAAGTTTTCTAATGTTCGTGTTAGAAACAAAGTTTTTCGAAACTGTATACTCGGTTATCAACATTTAACTTATATTTCTGATGAGCGTGTTAGAAATTATAATGTTGATTAAAATAATAAATATTCTAACAAACACATTAGAAAATATTGTGTTTGAAAAAGTTCTCATTCATTTATATTTCTAACAAACATGTTAGAATCGAGAGTGTTTGTGTAACACTTTATTTATTTTTATAACAAGCGTGTTATAAAAGATTACTTGCAAAGTAATAAGTATATAACGATTTTTGTAATCGTTTATTTTCTAACAAATGTGTTAGAGTTTGTTTATTTGGTATAAACAAAATAAGCTTTATAACGATTTTGGTATTCGTTTATTTTCTAACAAGTGTTTTAGAATTAGTTTATTTGGTATAAACATAATGAGCTTTATAACGATTTTGGTAATCGTGTTTTTTTTTTCCTAACAAGTATGTTAGAATCAGTTTATTTTGTATAAACATAATAAGATTTATAACGATTTTGGTAATTGTTTATTTTTTCTAACAAGTATGTTAGAATCTGTTTATTTTGTATAAACATAATAAGATTTATAACGATTTTGGTAATCGTTTATTTTTTTTTAACAGAGTGTTAAAACCAATTTATTTTATAAACAAAAAGGCTTTATAACGGTTCGAGTAATCGTTTATTTCTAACAAGCGTGTTAGAATCGATTTCTTTTATAAACAAAAAGCTTTAGAAACGGTATCTATAATCGTTTATTTCTAACGAGAGTGTTGGAACCGGTTTGTTATATAAAATAAAAACTTTGAAAATTTTGTTTTCAAACGAGCACAGTAGAAACTGGTTTGTCATAAAAAAAATTAATTAATTTTAACCGGTAAGTCTTCATGACGAGATAGAAGTACGTTTGGATAAAAATGTTTAAGTAAACATTTTATTCATATGCGTGTTAGTCACGCATTATGTAATAAGATTGCTTTATGTAAGCATTTTTCAATTCTCTAACGTGAAGGTTAGATACGATTTTTGTAATCGACTAAATTCTAATATGATTATTAGAAAAAGTTATGATATAAACAATAAATTGTTTTATGTAAATAATTTAATTATGTTACATAAAAGTTAGATATGATTTGTGTAATCGTTTTATTTTGAACAGATTTGTGACTGTTTGATTTAAAGTTTCAAAATGAAACAACAAAAGAATGGAGATGTTATTGGGGCCATTTTTGGTTTATCTCAAAGGACACATGGCATTGCATATCAAGGATGGTTTTTCATGACAGGTGCAACCATTCATGCATCTTCTGATCTAAATGACATTGAAATGAAATGTCAGATACCGAAAGTGTTCAAGATAGTAACACTAAATGACTTGTTGTTTAGAACTCATCTATTTGTCTTTTTATACTATTACAAATAAAAATGTGTTTTGGTGCGTTGGTTGTGTTCAATATCTTAAGATAACACATGCGTTTATGCACAATAATCACTATAACATATGAAAGAGATATATGTTATAGTTAGCTATATTAATAAATTCCGTGGGATTTATTATAAAATAATAATGACATATAGATGCTTCTATTGCTTTCATTGCGTTTGAAATTATGTGGATTATGTGTCTACTAACTTAAAAGAGCATCCTAAATACATAGTATGAGATACAACAAATGAAAATTTGAAATTAATTTGTTGTATGTCATAATGAAACATGACTTTCTATTGAAGGAGGACTTCAAAACATGTCAAATGACGATGTCATTTGAGATCATTTGAGATGATTTTGGTAGACGTTGAAAGTGTTGAAGAAATAACACTTTAAGATTTGATGTTTAGCTATCATTCTTGTACCCGTTTAAAATATGTTGTGTGTTGTATTTTATTATAAATGTTCAACTATGGCTTAAGTTTATTTATTTATTTTTAAATAAACAAGTTGATCTAGAAATAATAAAATGATATGTGGTAAATAATATTTAAATTTTAAAGAATTTAAATTTTTCTAGTCTAATAAAGATACATATTTAAACGGAAATTACAAGTGGTGACTTGCACGAACACAATGAACGGGTTATGATATTGACTTATATATGTTGTAAGTCTCATATCAAATATCAATGTAATATGGTGAGTGTATTAAAACAAAATACACAAGAACGAAGGATGTCGTCTAATATATGTTGAGAGCATCAACATGGAAATTCATAAGTGTATTTTGATTACTATAACATATGAAATAAATATATGTTATTATTGTAAATAATTTTAATAAATTTTGCACATTTATTAAAGATACTTACAATAGAGATGGTCTTGTAGATTATGCTATAGCCATTAACATTATTGAAACTATATGGATGATTTATTCTTCAATTTGGGAGAGTATCCTAATACATTGTTTCATTAACACAACAATATAAATGTATAAATCACTTCAGATACATGGGATATCATATTGTGGAGTATCAATGTTGTTGACTATATCTAAAGAGTCTAGTGATTTTATACAAAGAGCATTCATCATATGTTGATGAGTGTGTTCACCAAAGTGACTTGAGTTAAGACATATGTTTAAGTTCTTATGATTAAATGGTGAAGCCTTAGAGATTAAAGGCAAATGAGTTATGATCCTACATAATGGATGAAGTTGGATATGGTTATGAGTTTTTCTTAAACTAAGGATTTAAAGGAAAAATCTCATCATTCTTGTCTAAACTAAGATATGAATGTTTGTAGAGATAATGTGTTATCTCTAGGAGCTGTGATTGATCAGAATGATGCATCTTCTGTTCACGTGCTATTATTTTAGTCTAAAGCATGCTAGACTAATACATGTTAATTTAGATGCTCTGCGGAGATTAAATTAACTTTAAACATTCAATATATGTGATGACATGAGAATGAGTTTCGGTTCATATGAGGAGAACTCATTGAGGAATATGTATGGATGAACTTAATCAAAGTGCAAGCAATGTGGGGGAATGTGTCATTTACGAAACAACCCTCTAAAGTTTGTAAGAGATAACCCTCTAAAGTTTGTAAGAGATAGTTCTCTTGTGAAAAAAGGAGAACTTTTCATACACTATCTTGATAATTAGAAAATGGTTATCTAATAAGACTCAAATGTGGGGGTTGCTTGCACTTAATAAAATTATGTGAAAGATTTTGTAAAAAGGATTTTAGTAATCCAAATAAATATTACAAATTCGTGACCAAGTGGGGTACACGATTGAGTTAATCAAGTTGATTGGACTCAAATGTCAATCGGTAAAAGTGGAAACGTGTTTAGCCTTGAAATGAGTTTCAAATCATTCTAAATACATGATTATATAACTAGATCCAAGTTGAGATCACTGGTTATAGTCTTATAAATTGAAAAAAAAGGCTAGTATGACTTGTGAGTCAAGAACACGTTAGAACAACTTATCTCAGTTGCAAATTATCGTTGTTGACTTGATGAAGTCAAAGATAATATTTTGGATCCAATAACAAGAGAGATTAAGTTGAGGAATGTGACTAAAGCCCTTGTAAAGAGATATTTGAAGGAAACCTAACCTTGTTGATTGGAGATCCCATGATCTAGGTTCAATAGGACAACTAATTCATATATCTAGGGTGGTCACTGTGGGGGCATAGTGTACAATGGATGTATAAGCTAATATATATGTTAATATATATCCTCCTAAACTGTAAAAGGGTGTTTAAATACGTCCTAGTCCATTCCTATAATAATCAGTGGCATTGTTGTGTGAGGCTAAGCATAATATATGGTTCATGATCTGTGTAAATCATGATAACCAAAATGGTTGTAGGATCAGATGTTCTCATTTGATCAATATTAGGTTATAGCAGCGGAATTCAGAGATGAATTAACATAGAATTAGCAAGAACACTTTGAATCTAATAGAACAGTAACGAACAAGTTGTTATAGAAAGAGAATTCTGCAAAAGGAATAATTTCATTCAATGCACTAACTTCGTTAACAATTACAATATGTCAACTGTCCTTATATAGAAACAGTGACGTCTGATGATGTCACATGATGTTGATACCTAACAGACAAAAAATAACAACTGAAATAAACAAAACTACGAAGGATGTTTACAACTACTGAAGACATCCTCTTACAAAGACTGAAGAACTAAACTACTGAAAGTAAACTACAACATCTGATGAGTAAAATACTCATCAGACTTTTACAACTATTGAAATAAAACTACTGAAGACAAAAACTAACATCACAACATCTGAAGACTAACACTTCAGCTGTTGTGAATAACTTCAGATCTTGTAATTCTTCAAAGTGGCTTTTAGCTGTTGTGTTCTTCTTCAGTTGTTGTGTGTATGTGAGACTTAAATGTTTTTCTGATCAGGCTCATTGGTTCTTTTGGTCCAACAAACTCCCCCTGAACCAATGCAGCCAAAACCTTTAATTATTGACTGTCTCACTTATTTTGGTTTTCCCAGGCTGAAAGATCTGTCTTTTTCTTTGAGATCAGCTTCAAAATGACCAATTAAGTACAGGCCTGGCAATCAGCAGCTTCTGAAAATCTGACTGTCAAAAAATGAGAGGGAACTCCATTGGGGAAATGGACTATGAGCATTTACCCCTCTCATTGAAGCTACTGATCATAAATAAGTCTAAACGACTCCCTGACATATGCTTCCAACAAAACAACTTTCTCTTCAGGTGTAAGCCTTTCTGGTTCACCTTCAAAAAATGACTCAGGCCCATAATACTCGGATAAGTACCTGGCCGTTGTCCCATCATAGAGCTCCACCCTTGTGATTTCTCTGTATACAAACTCATCTGGATGCTTTCCTTCCAAAAATAGTGGTAACTCATTCTGTTTCACCCCTTCTAGTTTCCTGTACACTAAACCTTTTTTGATCATTTTATTCTCTAAAAACTTAGGAGCTTTCAATCCAGAGTTGTAAACACTTTTAAAATCTCCTATTATTTCCCAAGGATCAAGCACAGATCCCAACATTATATCAGCACTGATTACCTTTTTGATTTTTCTTGCATAAGCAGCTGGAGCATTTCTCCTGTGGATTCTGTCTATCACCCTTGGATCAGGCCACATCCTGATTTGTTCTTTTCTATATTGATAAGTAAACCTCAGAGCATACAACCTTTGTGCTTCTTTCTTCATTGCTATGATGGTTGATGTCTGAGGGTACTCCTTATCAACTAATCTCAGAATGTTTTCATCATGTTTCTTCTGGTTCTCCTCTTCTTCAAGTTTGACTTTTATGGCTAGTCTCTGAGATTCTGGAGTTATCTTGGGATGTTGACCAAACACCAATGGCTTTTCTGGTATATATTTAGCTGGCAACTTGACTATCTTTTTCTGAGCCACTTGTTCTAAACCAGCTTTTGAAGACTCAGGCTTATGGACTTTCAGCACAGTAGAAATTGGAAGCATGTCTTCTTCATCAGTCTCTTCTTCTTCTTGAATCCTCAAAATTCTCCTTTTCTTGGGAGGTGCATCATCAGCAGTAAGTTGAGTTGATTGGGTAGAAGGATTGACTTGTTCTTTTTGTACCTCAGATACTTCAGGTTCTTTCTCATTACCAACCTTCTCAACCCCAATCATATTATCTTGATCATCCTTTGCCTGATCATCCTCTGTTTCAATCTCTTGATCTTCTGATTGCATTTCAGGATCAGCTGTTGTGACCTCTTCCTCAATTTCTTCCTCAACCTCTTTCTCAACCTCCTCCTCAACCTCTTTCTCAACATTAATAGCAACACCAATAGACTTTGTCTTCTTATGTCTCTTATATGTGACTTGTATAACTGGAGACTTTTCAGAAGCATCATCTTTAACCTCATTTCTTGATCTTTTGCTTGCAGCACCTGAATCTCTTACTAACTCCCCCTTTTTGGCTGCAGTGGAAGAAGGAGTTTGAAAGGTGGAAAGTTTTGCATCAACTGCATCATCAATCATTTTCTGGATTTGAGTTTGGGATGGAAGCCTCTCATCAAGAGCTTGGGTTATTATATTTTTTAACAAAGGAGTGAGGAGAGGTAGGGCAGTGATAAAGGCAGCAACTAATGCCTCTGGGGGGCTTGAACCCAAAGGATTAGTGCCTGAAGCAGAGGCTGGTGGTTTATCTTGTTAGGGAGTAAAGGTGGAAGTGTTTTGGGGACCTTCAAGATTTGAAGGTGCCATCTGTGGGTTTGTAAGGGCAGATGGACTTTTGTCCTTGGACATCTTGGTGAGCAGCTCATTGAGCCTGCAGACCTCAGCCTCAAGAAGCTTGTTCTGTTGTAGAACATCAAATAAAGTCCTTTGGTCATCATTAGCCTTGGCTAAATCAGCTGACCTCCTGAGAGTATCAGGATTTACCTGAGTTGAGTGTGGCTCAACATGTTCAGGTGCCCCTTGGTCTTGGTACTGGGGACTTCCAACCTCAGGGATAAACCCTTCATCAGTTGTTGCCTCTGGCAAGGGCTTAGAAATGTTACTACTATCAATCACTCCAAATGATGGAGGTGATGAAGTAGCAGCCCTGTCAGAATTCAGAATCTCTCTGTCCACACTAGGAGATCTGATATGGTAGTCAAAATCCTGTGGGTTATCAGAAACACTGTGATCCTCCCCCTCAATGTTGGAGTTAATCCCAGTTGTAATAGGTGTCTGGGTAGGGATAGGAGTGTTAAGCTGATCCAGGATTTGTTCAATCACAAATGTGGGGCTTTGCTGGGTGGTTTCAGTAGTAATTGGCTGTGAAGCAGAGTGCACCCGGGGAGAATGGTGTTGTTCAATAGAAACCTTTTCAAATGAAAGAGGCTCTAGATGTGTGTCTACCCCTTCAATAGTTGCACCAAGTTCCTGTTGAGAGGAATCTTGGGCGGTTTCAGCTGGTGGAGTCTGATGTACCACTGGCTGACTACTTCCAGTGGCCAAGTCATGCCTTGGTGAGGCATGGGCAGACTTAGGGGACTCATTTCCCTGATCAGCCTTTTTGGGCTTTTTGGTATGTGACTTGGTGGGGACTTTGGATTTTGATTTGGATGTGGAGACTGTGGGTTCCCTATGCTTGGGTTTTAGCTTTCGGGCAGCCTCTTTGAGTGTGAGATTGGTGTTGTGTCGGGAATATACCTCTAGCAAAACTGCTGGAGCAGAAATTCCCTGACCAACAAGGCCGTTTTGTTTTAATTGTTTGTCAATGATGGCCATTATAAAACGTGGGTAAAGAAGCCATCTTGTGGAAACAGGTTTAGCAGCATGTTCAGTTAATTCTGAAAATAAAATTTGTGAAAAATTAAGTTTTTGGGATTCCAGAATTGAGAAAAGTACCTGCTGCCACCTTGAAGACATCTGGTCCCATGAAGATGATTTTGGAGCCAGACATATGTTGATCATGTGAAAAATGAGACGTGCAGGATCATTGAAGTGTTTCTTGTAAAGAGTAGAATCACTCAAGTCACCCTGGTATTCGTGACTTGTGAAACAGAGGTCAGTGAGGTTCTTTGGAAATTGAGTGACCAAGTTTGCATCATCTAGTTTAAGAACATCTCGCAGTTCGGCTGGACTGATATGCACATTGTGTCCATTCACTGTAGAGCGGAGGCAGATTATACCGGTGCCGATATTGATAAGTTCAACATTTGTCCAGAATTGATGAAGTGATTCAACATGGAGTGTAGGATTGATAAGAAAAGCTGTTTGGAATTGGGATGCATTCATGAGATCAACTGCTTCATCAAATTTGGACCAGAAGGATGATTTGGTGAGATATGCAACGGAGTTATGACGAGGTTTAAGGTTCATTGTCGCCATGGAAGCAGAGACTTGAGAGGGAAGATAGGTTTTTGAAAAAGATTGAAAGTTCTGATGAAGTGGTAAAGAAACAACTGAAGAAGGTTTGGTTTAAATAGGAAACTGAAAGAGTTGGAAGTTGTTCTTCAGATGTTACAGAGAGAAAACAGCAGTGGTTGAAACATCTGAAGAGGAAATTTACTCATCAGGTGTTGTCGACATTTGTTCATCAGCTGTTTTAATCAGTTGTTCATCAGACTTTGTGAAACATCAGATTTTCTCATCAGATTTTGTGAAAAAATTTCGTCATCAGAACTTGTGAACAAAAGTTAGCCATCAGGACTTTTGAAATATTTTTGACCTTCAGTACTTTGTCAACCAAAACCCATCAGTACTTTTAACTGATAATATTTGGTAAAGGTCAGATGTTTCCTTGAATCAGTACTTCTGATACTTATCAGTACTTACTGAAAATATCAGGAGTTGCAAGGTGATACAAAAATTTTGTGTTGCAACAAAATTGAATATTTTTGTATTTTTGAAAATGTTATCTGGTGGATGAAAGTTTATTAGTGTGAAAACAAATTTATTCAAGTTGCAGCATACCAAGCCTTAGAACTAAATTTTGAAAAGTGGAGGTGTCTAAAGGCTTAGTAAAGATATCTGCAAGTTCATCAGCACTAGGAACAAACTTTGGATCAATAGACCCTTTTCAAAACAATCCCTTATAAAATGATGTCTGATTTCAATATGTTTGGTCCTAGAGTGCTGGACTGGATTTCAAAACCTGGTGGTTGGCACACATACACTTCCTCTTTTATTTTACCATATAAGAAAGCACTTTTGACATCCATTTGAAAAACTTTTAGTTTGTGTAAGGCAGCATATGCTAAAAATAACCTAATTGCTTCCGGTCTGGCTACAGGGGCAAAAGTTTCATCATAATCAATACCTTCTTCTTGAGAGAACCCCTGTACAACCAGTCTAGCCTTGTTTTTAATTATTTGACCATTTTCATCAGTTTTATTCCTAAACACCCATTTAGTGCCTATTGCACACTTACCTTGAGGTAGAGGAACCAGCTCCCAGACTTGTTGTTTCTTGAACTGCAACAGCTCCAACTGCATAGCCTCCACCCAGCCATTGTCTCTGAGTGCTGTGTGATAGTTCTTTGGCTCTTGTTGACTGACAAATAAGGCATAGAGACAAAAATTGAACAATTGGCTTCTTGTTGAAACACCAGCAGAAATGTCACCCAGAACTTGAGATAATGGATGATCCTTCAGTTCTTGATATGGAATAAGATCAGTGCAAGTGTTTGCTGGAGGTCCAGTTGCTGCAGATGTTGATGAAGATCCAGGGAACAGTTCAGCAGGAATTTCAAATGATGTAGAAGATTCTAGAATTTCATCGGCATTGGTATTGGGAGGAACAAATGGAGCAGGAGGAGCATCAGATTTAGCAGACATTGGCAAATTATCACTAAATCTGAACAGATGAGTACTTTCATCATCATCATCATGACTTCCTTGTGTGTTTTCTGTAGAAGCTGTGGATGGAACTGCTTTAAGTGCATCATCTGGATCAGCAATAGATTCAGCTGGAGATTGAGAAGATTCATGTTGCAAAATATCTAGATCAAACATCTCAACAGGATTTTGTGGAATAGAATCTTTTGGAAATTCATTGAATTTGACATGAAGAGTTTCTTCAACCATCTTGGTTCTGCAGTTAAACACTCTATAAGCCTTGCAAGTTGAAGAATAGCCAACAAAATATCCTGCATCAACTTTGGAGTCAAATTTTTTAAGTTGATCTTTGGTATTGAGGATATAACAAGGACACCCAAAAGCTCTGAAGAAGGAAATCAAAGGGGTCAAAGCATGAAGCATTTCATAAGGAGTTTTCAACCATCTTTGATTCACTAAAACCCTGTTTTGCACATAACAAGCTGTATTGACAGCTTCTGCCCAGAAAGTCAATGGCAAGCCAGAATCAGCAAGCATTGTTCTGGCAGCTTCAATCAAGGTTCTATTTTTTCTTTCAACTACTCCATTTTGTTCAGGAGTTCTAGGGATGTTGTACTGCCTCTTGATTCCCTTTGACAGATAGAACTCATCCAGAGTATGATTTCTGAACTCTGTTCCATTATCACTCCTTACACACTTTACAGGAAGAGAATATTGTTTCTCAACATACAACACAAATTGAATAATAGACTTAGCAACCTCATCTTTTGAGTGCAAGAAGAAGGTCCAGACAAACCTGGAGTAATCATCAACAATTACTAAGCAATACTTCTTCTTTGCCATACTCATGACCTTCACTGGCCCAAACAAATCCATATGCAACATTTGCAAACAAGCAGTTGATTTGGGATCGCCAATTGAAGGAAAAGATACCTTGTGTTGCTTCCCTTTCAAGCAAGCAGTGCAATTCTCATCACAACTAAAATCCTTCATTGGAAGACCTCTAACCAAACCATGTTTCACTAGTTGATTCATGTTTTTGAGATTTACATGACCCAACCGTCTGTGCCACAGATTAGATTCCTTGAGAGAGGCCTTAGAAAATAAACAAGGATGACCTTTAACAGAAATTTTCTTGGACAGATCAAAGGCATAAACCTTTCCCACTCTGTTAGCCTTAAGGAGAGTATATTCATCCAAGACTTTGCCAATCAGAGGCAACACTTCATAAGACAATATCCTACAGTCTTGCTTGGTGAAAAGAGAAATGTGACCCTTATCACACATCTGACTGACACTCAGGAGATTATACTTAAGATTCTCTACATGATTCACATCATCAAACCTTATCTCACCATTTGACACATAGCCTTTCCCTATAATGTAACCCTTAGCATCATTTCCAAAAGAAACAAATCCCTTCCTTCCTGTAAAATAGTCATTAAGAAGAGATCTGCTCCCAGTCATATGCATGGATCCTCCACTGTCAACATACCAGATGCTATTTTGGCATGCTGAAGGACCCTGCATACATGAACACACTCAGTTAGACTTTTGGACCCAAACCAGTTTGGTTTTGGGTCTGTTAACACATGAAGGAACAAAATGAACATTTTCATTTGAAGCAACACTTGAATCATTCTTTTCAGAAGAGTTAGCCTTGCCTTTTGATTTTGGTTTCTTCTTCTGAAATGAAGCAACAGATGCCTCTGCTAGATTAACTCTTCCTAGCAGTTGTTGCATCATTATAATCAGTTGATTATGGTTGTGAGTCAAAAGTTTGATTTCATCAGACACATCAGTACCTGACTTTTGATTTTTGTGTTTTATCACCTTAGTTTCTTTGAGTGATGAAGAATCTTTCAAGTGTTGTTTCTTTGAATCTGGAAAAACCCCTTTACCTTTCTTGAATTTACTTGATTCATTTCCTTGTGAGGGTTTTCCAGGTTTTGAAACTAATGATGATTCTGGTACAAATTTGGAACTAAATTCATTTTTCATTTTGATTATGTTCTTGTTTTTGTTCTGAATTTTATTGAATTTAGAGCCTTTTCTGTACCGGCATTCATCAGAAGAATGATTAAACAACCTACAAATTTCACAAGGCACTCTCTTGTGCTTCTCCTTGTGAGTATCTACAAGTACTGAAGACTTAGATACTGAATTTTTGTTCTTCAGTACATTTGATGCTTCAGTATTTGTAGATTGTGTTACAACTGCTGATGTGTTGACAACCTCTGAAGAGTTATTCTTCAGTACTTGTCTATCAACACATTTTTCATCATCAGTTGTACCATGACCAGCTTTTTCTACAACTGCTGATGAGACACTCTGGCTTATCAGAAGCCGTGCATCTTTCTCTCCAGTACTATCCCCATCTGACTCAATCAGGTTTAAATTTAATTCATTTGAAACTTTTTCATCAGGATCAATCTCAATTAAAAAACTATCCTGACATGTGTCACCCTGAATGGCATTTGTACATCCAATAGAATAAGAATATGTCTCAATTTCCACAGTTTCAGACTCAATTTTGCATGCATTTGACTCTCCTTCAGATATATCTACAGAATCAGACATTTCTGAAGATTTTGTGGATTGATATACACTGTCCCCTTCAGACTCACAGACATAACTTTTTGGTGTATAATCAGCAGGGGGGCAGTGTGATTGTAACCAATCCCAAACTTAACATTGGATGCTGATTGTTTGTTTAACAACATTTCAAACCCCTTACAGGACTCAACCCATTTTTCACAATTTACTTGGGTTGCTGCAAGTGTTTGCTTCAAATCATTATGTTTCACAAGCATTACTTCCACTCTAGCCTTTTCATCAGATAACAAGCATTTGAGCTTATAAATTTCAGACTCTTTTTCATTTAAAGCTTTTTTCAAATTCAGTTTTGTTTTTAGCCACAGCTTTTTCTAACTCAAATTTCTCATTTATTAATTCAACATTTATTTCTCTGATAGAGGCAAATGCTGAAATGCATGATTCTGAACACAACTTAGCTTTTGATTCAGATGATACCTGTGATGTTGAAGAAGTTGAAAATGAGGTGTCAATTGACTCTATAGCCATCAAAGCAAGATTTCCGAATGGATTGTCTCCACCATGTGGACCAGCTTCAGAGTACAACTGCATATTGAAATCAGACAAGTCATCAGGTAAGCTACTCCAATCAGCTACTCCAGGGGTGAAAAAACTCTGATGTTGTTGTTGAGGCTGTTGATTGGTTTGAGATTTGCTAGGTTCAGGAAGAGCAGGTGATTGTGGAGGGATTATTGTTGGAGTGTGAGTGGGTTGTGGCATATAGAAGCAAGGATATGGATAAGGCATAGGACTTTGTGGAACAAAATGGGCTGGATAAAATTGTTGTTGACTAGATCTAGAAGATTGTTGTCCTTTGTTTGGTGTGTTATTGCTAGGAAAGGTCACAAAGGGTGCAGAAGAGCTAGGTCCAGTGGATTTGCACTCTCTAGCAAAATGACCAAGCCTGTGAAACTTGTGGCATCTCAACTTCCCTTTGTCAAAACCATCTTTGGTTTTGCCAGTTAATCCGGGAAATTTTCTTCCAGTTCTTTTGTAGAATTTTTGAGATCTAATGTTGATTAAGGCCATTTGACTTAATATATCCATCTCCTCCAGATCATCATCTGGAATTCCCTTCAAATCATCCATCACAAAACATAGATTATCACCATATGTACCTGCATTACCATCAACTCCCACAAATGCATGTTCAACACTATTAGTAGAGAAATCAATATGTTCATCATAAGAACATTCAGACCCAGTAAACTCTGACTCTTGACCTATCAATGCAGTATTACCAGGAATGAAATCATCAGTGAGTTTTCCAGAAGAAGACAGTTTTCTCTTCTGTTCTACCTCTCTCTCAAACGTTAAGAGTTTCCCATGGAGTTGGGTGAGAGATAGATTCTCTAGATTTGCATTAGAGCGTAAGACAATAGTATAAGTGTCCCATCTCTCAGGCAGTGATCTGAGAAATCTGTTGTTCGTCTGACTATTTGTATACTCCTGCTTAACCATTTTTAATTCAGAAATCAAACATGAAAACCGCTCAAATTGTTGAGTCAATGACTCACCCTTTCTATGAGAAAAAGTCTCATACTGTTGAGCAAGGATTTCTCTAGTATTTGCTAAAACCTCATCGGTTCCACCGAATTCTTCTTTCAGTGCAACCCAGAGATCATGAGCAGTGTCATGATGCATCAAGCCTGAATAAATCTCATTCGGCAAAGCCATGCCCAGAATACCATGAGCTTTCGCATCAATTTCAAACAATTTTATATCCTCATCCGAATACATATCCGATGGTTTCGGAATCATGATTTTAGTTTCAGGATCAGTGATCATGGGTTTATATGGACCATGCACTACAGATTTCCAACATCCTGCACTGTTAATTGACAGGTGATGTAGCATTCTACGTTGCCAAATGTTGTACTCACTCCGAACCAGCATTGGAGGCTTGGTTGCGGAGCCTGTGTTGTGCGGATCATTGTTTGGAGTTGTCATGATCTCAGATTCAATCAATATCAACAGAATTCAAATGATTTAAACACAAACTTCAACCAATTGATTCAAAACAAATTGATATTGAAAAACAAATCAACAGAAGTTATCATAAAACTTCAAACTATAACAAGTTCTTACTAATCGGCTAATTAGATCAAACAGAGAACTGAATTGAGCAGTTTCAGAGATCAATTGTTTAATCGATCAATGATTAACCTGCTCTGATACCAATTGTAGGATCAGATGTTCTCATTTGATCAATATTAGGTTATAGCAGCGGAATTCAGAGATGAATTAGCATAGAATTAGCAAGAACACTTTGAATCTAATAGAACAGTAACGAACAAGTTGTTATAGAAAGAGAATTCTGCAAAAGGAATAATTTCATTCAATGCACTAACTTCGTTAACAATTACAATATGTCAACTGTCCTTATATAGAAACAGTGACGTCTGATGATGTCACATGATGTTGATACCTAACAGACAAAAAATAACAACTGAAATAAACAAAACTACTGAGGATGTTTACAACTACTGAAGACATCCTCTTACAAAGACTGAAGAACTAAACTACTGAAAGTAAACTACAACATCTGATGAGTAAAATACTCATCAGACTTTTACAACTATTGAAATAAAACTACTGAAGACAAAAACTAACATCACAACATCTGAAGACTAACACTTCAGCTGTTGTGAATAACTTCAGATCATGTAATTCTTCAAAGTGGCTTTCAGCTGTTGTGTTCTTCTTCAGTTGTTGTGTGTATGTGAGACTTAAAGGTTTTTCTGATCAGGCTCATTGGTTCTTTTGGTCCAACAATGCTTTTAATGATTTGTGGACAAATCACCTATGTTAGAGAGAAGTGGGGTCGCTTCGAATGGAATTGTCGGGCATAATTCCTAGAGCTCTCGCAGAACCAGGATAGTGTTCCATGACCATAACGGACACGACAATGAGGGTTTAACCAGACCAGGAAGAGTATTGTGTGAAGTGTAATAACGTCTACGTAAAAAGGGGTTTAGTTCAAGGACATCGCGTCTACTAACCGCTAGGAGACCAAGTATACTTCACAAAGGAAAGTTCAAAGGGAACACCTACTTCTCCTGCAATACTCAACCGCTGAAATTGTGTCTTAACACTTGAGTGTATGAGTTGATTTTTATTCATGTGGGGGATTGTTGGAAAATTTGATAAATTTGATTAATTATCAAATTTAATTTGAATTAAAATCAAAACTCTTCATTTTACTAAATTAAATCAAGACTTTTCAAATTACATGTATTGATTATATGTATTATGTCAAGACTCTTCAAATTACATATATTGATTATATGTATTATGACAAGACTCTTGAATCACCAACTTGTTGTATAAATAGAAGACATATGTTGTCTTGTTAAGGTGTTGAAAAGAATACTACATCCCATCTCATAAAAACTTTGAAGAATTTTCAACATTCTCAACTCTTCAAGCTCTTGTTTAAGATATATTTTTCAGGTGCTAGGTTAATCCCGGCAGTACACAAACTGTTTCGGTTGTTGTATCCTGGGAGACAGACGCGTTCGTCTTGAGAAGAGGCGCGAAATCTGTTTTAAGGGAAGCGTATTTAATACGTGCCTCAACCACAATCATCAACACGTTTTATCCATGTTGCAGTGAAAAATAAGTGAAAGGCACACCGGGAGGAAACATCGTCAAGATGCTTGATTGAAGACTCGACGTTAATTATTCTCTACTCAAGGAAGCTATTTGGAGTACCCAACGAAGACATGGATCAAAACAAGTTTGTTATATAAATTAGTAATTTATATTCTATTATTTTAGTCTTGTAACCGGTATTGTACTAGATTATTTTCTATGAATAACGAGAGTCTCGTTATTATTAATATTTGATTATTGTTTTATAATAAAAATGTGAACCCAACTCCTACAAGTTATTCATTTACAGGTTTGTAGATGATATTCATTTGCTAAAACAAAAAAGAGATAAGATTGGCTGATCTATGTATTCATAATGACAATTTTGATAGTACTCTTAAGACCTTTCGAACAACTAACAACAAAAACTTAGTTCCGAATGAGTAACAGGATAACTCATGAAAATTAAATGAGACAGCCAATAAGAATAGAAATTGATGAGAGATTTCTTGTGAGATCTTTAGAAGGTTTTGTATATGCTTTTATTGAGTTATTGCATTCAGATTTTTTTTTTTGCGTATCTTAAGATTGAGTATTATATAAAATTCCATTTAGAAACGGACCAAATGCATATCTCTTTTTGTTGTTTTCTTAATAGGCAACAGTTTAAAGTTTTTATAATAACTTTGAATTTGAAATCGAGCCGAACCGAGAGCTCGTTTCCAAATCGAACCGAGTTTCAATTATTGTACGTGGCATTAATTAATATTGTCATTTTGAGTTTTATATAGTTATCAATTGCAAGTGGCATTAATTAATTATTGTGACAATCTGGCCATGACTTAAAGTAAAGCCCACTGATAAAAGGTTATTGAGTGGACAATTGACCTTGACTTTGCAAGATAATGGAGACCTTATGTGTCATTTTCAATCAAAATAGAATTATTAAACTAAAAATATCGATCAATTGTTATTTCGTTTTTAATAAAAGCAATATGAGTGTTGGGTTGCTTCTTGTTTTGGCTTTGGTTCATTTGTGCTTCTCTGATCAAAATTCTCGTGATGCATTGACGATGAGTGACAAGCACTTGTTCGGTTCAAACACGGCCTCATAGATGAAGCAGATCGGGTTGGTGAGAAGAGCAACTGTTGTGACTTGTGACAACAAAGTAACAAACTAAAGTTTAAACTGGATTAAGGATACGAGAAAAAATCACCCCTTAAATGTATGTTAACAGAACTAGCTGGCTCTTGCGGTGCTATTTAACGTAGAATAAATTTGACATCATGGTCTCGAGTAAGAAAAAAACTGAAAAAAAAGGTGTAAATATTTTTTTAATTGAAATGAAGAGTATTTTTTTATGAAAGGTAAAGATATTATACTCCTACTTATAAATTAATCCAAATAAGAATAGTTAGAAGACCGTAGCATTACGAATTACGAATTACGAATTACGAATTGGGCTAGGCTGCTTTTGCTTTACTTCTCAAGGACGACATATATAACGTACAATGCCTATAGGAAAAAAAGAACGCCTAAATTAGTGCCCAGCAATATTCATATTTCATAGATATGAAAATAGGATAACTACCTTAACATCAGGCATACCCTTAATTAGTTTGCTAAAACTAGCAAATATTTTAATACTAATCTCATCTCGGTTACCCATCTCAAATGTTTCAGGTTTCGGTTTTACCCGTCAAGTTTGGGTAGACAATTGGACTTGACTTGGCTCGTAGATTTTTTGTAAAATTAGGTCCACACAAAAATTGATTTTCTAATTAATTGGTACAAGTTCACATATGGAGACAGTATGAGTTTACTTGACTTTGAAAGATAACATGTTTGTATGGACATGAAAATTTGGCAACTCACTTGGGCCAAATTAATGGACATAAATCGGTCTTTTATCTTATCAACTTCCAAACTCTATTATTAATTTACACTCCACCCGTTTACTTGGATTTTTAATACTTTCAAACCGGTCGTTACGGAAAACGAAAGGCACTTGTGACAGCTAAATTAACTTACGAGTATAAATTGAAGCTTCACATGCATCCTCTTGTAAACCAAAACTGAGCGACTGCTATTTCTTTCTCAATAAAAGCAATATGAGTGTTGGGTTTTCAATTTCTTATTTATCATCTAATTGTCACCTGTGGTTGCTTCTTGTTTTGGCTTTGTTTCATTTGTGCTTCTCTGATCAAAAGTCTCATGATGCGTTATGCATGGAGGGTGAGAGACAAGCACTAATCGGGTTCAAGCACGGCCTCATAGACGAAGCTGATCGGCTTGCTTCTTGGTCTGGTGAGAAGAGCGACTGCTGCAAATGGGTTGGTATTGTTTGTGATAACATCACGGGCCATGTCCACGAGATTCATCTTCCTGGACTTGATGGTCATTGTGATTATATATATCACGAGAGTTCTTCTAAAGAAATCAAAGAATATTTAAAACAGAGGTTAGGAGGGCATTTAAGTCCATCATTGTTGGAGCTGAAGCAACTCAAGTATCTAGATTTGAGCTGCAATGATTTTAAAAGGATCCAAATTCCAAGCTTCATAGGTTCTCTTGAAAACTTGAGGTATCTTAACCTCTCAAGATCCAACTTTGGTGGGATGATCCCTCCTCAAATTGGGAATATTTCAGAGCTACGTGTCCTTTCTCTTAGACATTTGTATGGAACAAGCATGATGAAAATGCAGTGGTTGTCTGGTCTTCGTTGGTTGCATCATTTGGATGTGAGTATGATAGACCTTAGCAAGGCTACTGATTGGTTTCAGGTGATTAACACACTCCCTTCTTTGGTCGAACTGCATTTGCCTTTTTGTCTACTCTTTGATTTACATCCTCATGTTCCCAGTCTCAATCTAACGTCCCTTTCCTTGCTTGATATTTCTAGTTACTATTTTGTTAACATTTCTGTTCCACAGTGGATTTTTAGTCTAACAAGCCTGGTTTCATTGGATTTAAGCTATTGCAACTTTACCAACCCTCTTTCTAGTAATATTTATAGCTTTCATAATCTGACTTCTCTGGAGTCTCTTTACACCAGTAAGAATAATTTCATGAGTTCTCCGTTGGTATTAAAGCAATTGTCTGGTAACTTGAAATTTTTAGATATTAGTTATTGTGGTGTTTCGAGTTCAGCGCTTCATTCTCTTCATAACTTGACCTCTCTTCTTAGCCTTGACGTGTCTGGAAACCAACTCACCAAGGCAATACCTAATTCGTTTGGTAACCTTTGTAACTTGAGAGAGATTGATTTGTCATACAACAATTTTGGTAGCATTGGTTTAACACACCTTCTCAAAAGTTTTTTCGATTGCAAATCACTGAGTTTGGAGTCGTTAGATATAACAGAATCACGACTTTCTGGTCCAATTCCTAGTTCCATCGGACGATTGTCATCGTTGAAGACGTTATATCTTTATATTAATAGGTTGAACGGAAGCATTCCTGACTTGATCGGACAATTATCATCACTGGAGGTGTTGTATCTTCCAAATAACCAACTCAGCGGTAGCCTTCCCGTTAGCCTCAGTCAACTTTCAAAGCTGACTACGTTAGTCTTTTCCAACAATTTGTTAACGGGTGTTATGAAAGGTAAAGATATTATACTCCTACTTATAAATTAATCCAAATAAAAATAGTTAGAAGACCGTAGCATTACGAATTACGAATTACGAATTACGAATTGGGCTAGGCTGCTTTTGCTTTACTTCTCAAGGACGACATATATAACGTACAATGCCTATAGGAAAAAAAAAACGCCTAAATTAGTGCCCAGCAATATTCATATTTCATAGATATGAAAATAGGATAACTACCTTAACATCAGGCATACCCTTAATTAGTTTGCTAAAACTAGCAAATATTTTAATACTAATCTCATCTCGGTTACCCGTCTCAAATGTTTCAGGTTTCGGTTTTACCCGTCAAGTTTGGGTAGACAATTGGACTTGACTTGGCAGGTAGATTTTTTGTAAAATTAGGTCCACACAAAAATTGATTTTCTAATTAATTGGTACAAGTTCACATATGGAGCCAGTATGAGTTTACTTGACTTTGAAAGATAATATGTTTACTTGGATTTTTTAGACTTCCAATCCTGTCGTTACGGAAAAACGAAAGGCACTTGTGACAGCTAAATTAACTTACGAGTATAAATTGAAGCTTCACATGCATCCTCTTGTAAACCAAAATTGAGCGACTGCTATTTCTTTTTCAATAAAAGCAATATGAGTGTTGGGTTTTCAATTTCTTATTTATCATCTAATTGTCACATGTGGTTGCTTCTTTCATTGGCTTTGTTTCATTTGTGTGTCTCTGATCAAAAGTCTCATGATGCGTTATGCATGGAGGGTGAGAGACAAGCACTTATCCGGTTCAAGCACGACCTCATAGACGAAGCAGATCGGCTTGCTTCTTGGGCTGGTGAGAAGAGCGATTGCTGTAAATGGGTTGGAATTGTTTGCAATAACATCACTGGCCATGTTCGTGAGATTCATCTTACTGGACCTTATATAGGTGATGCTGTCACTTATAAAGAAATGAAAGAACTCTTAAAGCAAAGGTTAGGAGGGCATTTAAGTTCATCCTTGTTGGAGCTGAAGCAACTCGAGTATCTAGATTTGAGCTGCAATGATTTTAATTGGATCCAAATTCCAGGCTTCATAGGTTCTCTTGGAAAATTGAGGTGTCTTAACCTGTCTGAATCAAACTTCGGTGAGATGATTCCTCCTCAAATTGTATAGAACAAGCATGATGAAAATGCATTGGCTGTCAGGTCTTCGTTGGTTGCATCATTTGGATATGAGTGAGATAGACCTTAGCCAAGCTACTGATTGGTTTCAGGTGATTAACACTTTCCCTTCTTTGGTCGAACTACATTTGTCTTCTTGTCAACTCGCTGATATACATCCCCATGTTCCCGGTCTTAATCTAACGTCCCTTTCCCTGCTTGATCTTTCTAGTAACCATTTTGTTAACACTTCTATTCCATGGTGGGTTTTTAGTCTAACAATCTTGGTTTCATTGGATTTGAGTGATTGCTACTTTAACAACCCTCTTCCTAGTAATATTTATAGCTTCCGTAATATGACTTCTCTCGAGTCGCTTCACACCCGTTGGAATAATTTCATGAGTTCTCCTTTGGTATTAAAGCAATTGTCTGGTAACTTGAAATTTTTAGATATTAGTCTTTGTGGTGTTACGAGTTCAGCGCTTCATTCCCTCCATAACTTGACCTCTCTTCTTAGCCTTGACATGTCTCGAAACCAACTCACCAAGGCAATAACTAATTCGTTTGGTAACCTTTGTAACTTGAGAGAGATTGATTTGTCATACAACAATTTCGGTAACATTGGTTTAACACACCTTCTCAAAAGTTTTTTGATTGCAAATCACCGAGTTTGGAATCATTATTTATATCACATTCAGGACTTTCTGGTCCAATTCCTAACTCCATCGGACTATTGTTATCGTTGAAGATGTTATATCTTTCAGGTACTATGCTAAACGGAAGCATTCCTAACTCGATCGGACAATTATCAAAGCTGGATAAACTAGATTTTTCCAACAATTTGTTGACGGGTGCTGTGACAGAAGCTCATTTTGCTAAACTTGTGCCCTTGAAATATCTAATTAGCAACACAGGCAATTCATCACCCATGCCACCCGAGTCATTTTGGAGATCATTCCACAATCTAAGTTATTTAGACATGTCACAAAATCATTTTGGAGGTACATTAATTTTGTCTTTCCCTACAACACTTGATGCACTGGACCTAAGCTCTAACCAGTTTACAGGAAATTTACCTTCTCTCTCCACTGGTTCATTAATACCTGTATTTTTGGATCTGTCAAATAATTCTTTAATGGGATCATTAAATCATTTTTTGTGTTTTAATGGTGTGGAAGAAGCACAATTTCTTTCTTTGGGATATAATCATTTGTCGGGTGTCATTCCCGAGTGCTGGAACAGGTGGTCGAGTTTGCGTGTCCTAATTCTGGAAAATAACAATTTATCTGGTGAGATTCCAAGGACATTAGGTTCTTTGTTGAACCTACAATGGTTGAATATGCATGGAAACAATATCTCTAGAAGGTTACCCTCTTCCCTAATGAACTTGTCATGGTTACGTATTCTTCAACTTGGCAAAAATGAACTTGTTGGAAGCATTCCACCATGGATTGGAACAAAACTCACCTTGTTAAGAATTCTCAATCTTAGGTCCAACAATTTAGACGGAAATATACCTGACGAACTATGTTACCTTTCATATATACAAATTATAGATCTTGCTAAAAATAATCTGTCGGGAATTATTCCAAGATGCTTCAATAACTTTAGCGTTCTTACGGGGATGATTTACTCAAATGATTTTGACATGATTTTGGGAGTGATGGCACCGTCTATTACTGCTAGTGATGCATTGGTGATGAAAGGACAAGAGTACACCTACAAATCATTGCTTAGACGAGTGACATTGTTGGACCTTTCAAGCAACAACTTTTTCGGACCCATCCCAAGTGAGCTTACATCCCTTCAAGAGTTGAAATCACTGAATTTATCAAGAAATCAATTGAGTGGAAGGATCCCGGAGAAGATAGGAGACATGAACGCACTTGAATCATTCGATTTATCAATAAACAACCTATCCGGGGAACTTCCCGTAAGCTTGTCTAGTTTGAATTTCTTGAGTAGCTTCAATGTGTCCAGCAACAATTTTACAGGAAGAATTCCGGTTAGTACTCAGCTCCAGAGCTTTAATGAGTCTAGCTTTTTAGGTAACCAACTTTGTGGTGCTCCACTAAATGATCTTTGTGAACCCACTGAAGTACCTGCTCATTCAACAAGAGATGAAAAAGAAGACGATGGATTAGAATGGGGGTTGATTATTAACATTGTGCTTGGATTTGTTATTGGATTTTGGATTGTTTTGGCTCCATTGATACTTAGCACATCATGGAGGACTGTATATTTTCGTCTCATGAGTAAATTGATCAAGGTATAATTTATGATGCATAAGTATTGTCACACTATAATTTGTGATGTTGTAATAAGTTTAATATTCTACTTGAAAATTTTAAAACTTTGTATTCAAGACGAGTATCCTATTAAATATGAACACCAGAACTACCATATTAAAAATAAACAAAAGAACTCATCATTGTATTACTATATATATAAACTCGTGCAACAATGTATTTCAAGAATTGTGAATAGGTGGGTGTAAAATACAAATAACTAGATGTAGCGTACGGTGGAATTTGAAGTTAAGGAAGAAGGATTGAATGTATTTCTATGTTAACTAATCAAAAGGGTAAATGTGTGAGTCATGCCATTGTCATTCCAGTAAAAAGACAAGTTGCGCACATGCAAATGGTGCACTTGCAAACTATGTAAGCAATGTCAAAATGATGTTGCAACCTAATAATTTAAGTAAATTAATTAATTAAATAAAAAGGGAGAAAAAGCAACTTAGTTAATTAGAAAAACACAAAATACAGGAGGTTTTGAGAATCAAACGTATAACCTCTCAACTCAAATCATGAAGTCTTGCTAGCTAGCTACAGAAAAAGGTTTTCACTATAAAGTTGAGAATAAAGATTCAAAATACTTTAATTGAGGCCAAAAAAAAAAGTTGTACGTCACATGAATAATATCTATAACTTAACCTTTCAACTAAAAATAAAACAATTTTTCCAGCTTAACGAAGACAAAAAAATTATATTGTTAAAGCCTAAATTATATTTTATGCAACTTATAACTCAAAATTATAACATATTATATATTCTTAAATTTGTTATTAGTTAAGTATTCAAGTGTACTATAGTCGTATAGTTATTTTGAGCTTTTCTTGTGATAAAAAGAAAAGCAAAGCAAATATAAAAATATACATAATAAGTTTATGAAGTATCTTTCTTATATAATAAGGAAAAGCAAAAATAAAAATTTTATATTTTGTACACGTATATATGAATACATTAAAAATAAAAAAGTTGGCTCAACTCAGCTCGGTTTGTAAACAAGTCGAGCCCTAGCCCGAGCCCATCTTTACTCACCTCAGTTTGTTTACAACTATATTCATTTCATTAATCAATCAAACATGGACAAATTAATCAGGATATTCCCAGATTGATCAAATTAGTATTTGCAATACCAATAGTTTTAGATAATTGGGTATTACAACGGCTTATAAGACTGAGGTGTCGTATACTTGTTTTGGACGACGATGAAGACAACAACAACAACGACGACAACAACAACAACGACAACAACGACAACAACAACAACGACCACAAAGACAACGACAACAACGACAACGACAACAACGACAACGAAAACAACGACAACGAAAACAACGACAACAACGACGACGATGACGACGTGAGCATACGATCTCCATTTTAAGCGCGGTTTTCGGCCACATTCATGATTTATTGAAACCTTTCCAATGGTTATAATTTCAAGACATGAAGAGTTCAAAATATCTTATCTCTTATTTAACGCTAATTCGACTCGGTGTATCTTGCAATCGGAGCCTCGTTTCATGATTTCGCTTACACTCATTCTCTTTATTTTCGAGTTATGATTCTAACCTGGAAATTGGGAATTGTCACAGCGCGTATGAATGGGTGTGTTTCGTCCTGTTTTAGAAGGTCGAAATCACAAGTTTATGGGTTGCGATCATCCTAGATTTAATCGGGTTTATTTGTATTATTTCTTGTGATCAAGTATGTATCGTGTGTTTTTGATGGACGAATCAATTATGGTGTCAAGTGAATGCGTATGGAGGATGATGTGTGCGTGAACCAGGTTGGATGGTGCGTGAGATCTGCATCATGAGAATATGGGATTCAAGGTGGGCGTGAATTGTATTGATAATTGAAAGTGGAAGTGTGATGGCATGTATTGTGTGTGTGAGTATATGAATTTACATGTATGGATGCATGCATATATATATTGATTTGTATGTTGGCATGATATATATATATAAAACATGTGTATGATCCATGAAACATACATAAACTCAACATGGTCACGTCAAACCTTAAATCAAACCTAAACATGGTCGTTTCAAGGTTATGGTCCAAAAGTGTTTTTTCTTAAACATTAATCTTTTATGTTCCATGTCCCTCCAATGCTCTTTAATGTTAATTTTGATCCATAGACCCGTGCCGAAGTCCGTTAGTTTCTATGCCATATATAGTTAAGTATCTGTTAATATGTGAATGGAATGTGTGGGTTCTTGAGTCATTCACAGTTGTGTGATCCGAGTATTGCAACCAGGTGAGTTTCTTGACGTCCTCTCTTAAATGATTTTAATGTTTTACTGTTGATATACATGTTATGGTTTATTTATATAAGGATGCTATGATACTTTTGTAAAATAAAAGTCATGTTATATAATATTTCATAAGTTACTTTATACTATGTTTACATTAAAATAGTAATAACAATAGCTTGAGACGTATTTAAAATATGTTCATGTATGATATTCTATGTGAAGCGTTTAGTATATTAAACTGAATGTGTTACGTGATTATGGTTGTGTACGAGTTGGCTCATTACACAGAGTCTTATTATAGGGAAGAAGTAACATATAGTTTGACTAAAGAGGAAGTCCTCTATACAGTGCAACTATTATGCATAGTCTTTCTATAGGGAAAAAGTAACCTATAGTTTGACTAAACAAGGAAGTCCTCTATACAGGGCATCTGTTGAGCCTGCAATTTTTCACTTAATAATTAGGGATATGTCAGAATCCATAATTATTCTTGATATTTAGGGATATTTACATATATTGATTTACCTACACTGATGACTTATTTAACGAAGGTTAATTATAAATATTGATTAATATTTATATTATCGAAATGTGCTCTTAATTTTTGAAAAAAGTCAACAAGTAAACAAAAACTGTATTTCCTATTTTGCCGGATATGGGAGAGAAACGTGGACGAGTTGAAGAAAATGACAACGGCTTGATTGAGTGAGTCTGGGCATAGTCGAGAATGGAGCAGGGAAAGAGGAACTACTCTTTTCACCGTTGTAATTCATGTTGTACTATAAAATGAGGCATTTGATCGATCTAGGGACACATCGTTTATCACACATCTGATTACTTTTTCATCACTCACAGCATTCGAAGCTCTGTAACATTTAGAAATCGATCATTTGTGCTCTTTCTTTGTACTTTTACTTTGTTTTATAATATAAACAAGACAGAGTGACGATTGTCACCTCCCAAGGTCTTTATGCCGGCAATCCTAAGGGATTAAGGGCTTTTCCTCGTATAAATTTCATTTGTTAAGCTGTTTATTTCATTTCATATTTATAATATCCCTAAGGATACTTAGGGATAATTTTATCGCAACTAATTCAATATTCATGTTAAGTATTATGTGATGATATGATCCTGAAAAGGTTAAGATTTTAAAAAGATTTATTTATTTTTAAAACTAGAACTCACTCAACAACGTTGACTTTTACATGTATATCAGACTCATTGCAGGTTAGATTGATAACAAAGACTCTTGGCTGACTAGTGAAGCTACCTACACCCTAAAGACTGGTATTCCTATCTATAAATTTTATGATTTATTTTTAGATTTATCGAATTATGGATTATGTATTAAACATTTAGACTTTCTGTTGCATTACTTAAGACATTATTTCCACTGCTATGTGAAGTACTTTTTAGTTTAAGAATTATGTTTATGCTATGAATGTCCAACAAAATGACCTCCTAGGTTTGGAGTCCTACATTGCATTCAAATTTTAATGGTTTATACCCTACATGCTTAAAAATGTCAACTATAAAGTTGTTGGGCTCCCGAATTATGATTTAATTAAAGTTACATATAACATGTCTCATTGTATTGTCATGTGTATCATGAAATGAGAGTTATATGCTATAAATAAACATGAGATCATAACCCAACATGTGACTTGTGAACCCTCACAAATACATCCAACACTTATTAATTGTAACCAAACATTATACAAAGTATATTCATCTAGTTACCCAAAACTTGGTGCTAGTTGGCGGAACTAATCCTAGATGAGAGTTGCCAACCTTGAATAGTACTATCAAATACTTATCCAACAGCTCGTCTCATTAGTTTACTAATTATGGTAATTATAACATGGCCTTACATGTAATAATTTAGTCAACTAATGAGACTTTAGGAGTATTAGCATATCAAATAATTAATTCAAAACATATACACAACATATAATGTTTTGAATTTTTTTTTGAATAGAATGTTTTATACTCTTAATTAAAATACAAAACAGTAAATGAGATTACGAAACTCACATTACAGTGGACGAGTTAGTATTTGTTGTTCACAAGTTGGCACCCAATAACACTAATCATGAGAAGATACAAATATAGCAAACAGTTTCCCCTTATTGTATAGTGAATAATAAGTTATGTTAAAACTTTTACTCTCCTTACCTTGATTATGTAAATTTACCAATCAAAAATTAAACTTTCATTGATTAGAAGATGAAAATATCGGCTTGAAACAAAATTGGCATTTTCCTAAAAAAGGGCGGGGAGAGGATGAGGAAGGGGTGGGCAACAGTTGGGTTGGCGGGATGTAGAAGTAGGATGCTGTTTAGGCTGCCAAGGTTTGGAGGATGGGCGGGAGTGGGTAAGGTAAGCGGTAGTGGGTTGATGGATGGATGGTGGTGGGGTTGAAGGTGTTTGAAGGAGGGAAAGTTCATGATTGATGAGTTTCTCATGCAATTCATGAAAGGAGATGGGAACATCACGGGCATGTATGACAACAATAACGGGTTTGTATGAGGATTGGTCAAGGCCATTGAGAACAATGTCGGTGACGTCCTCGTGATCAAGTTTCTTTCCGAGGATGGCTAACTCATCGACAAGGGTTTTGACAGACTGCATATAGTCGGTGATGGATTGGTCGGGAGTTTTGGAGGAATGTTTGAGGCGATGTTGCAATTGTTTAATGTGTCCCTGGGAAGGAGAAGCATAGGTGTTGGAGAAGATCTTCCATGCTTCAAAGGAGGAAGTTGCATTGGTGATGAGGGGGACAATGGGGGGTGAGAGGCTGCCGACTAAAGCACCAAATAGAAGCCGGTCTTGGCGAAACCATAGGTTGTAATCGGGGTGAGGGGTTTGCTGTCCAGAGGCGTCGATGGTGGGAGGAGGTGGGGGATAAGATCCATCGATGTATTTGTAGAGGTCAAGACCATGTAAGATGGCTTCGACTTGTGTTTTCCAGCCAAGGTAGTTATTGGAGAGGAGTTTTAAGGAGGAGGGAAGATTAACAACGGTGAGGGATGGGGTAACAAGTGGAATGGTGGTGATGACGGGATTGTCAACAGAGGAGTCAGTGGACATGGTGGGAGAAGAAAATAAAGAAGACGACGGCTGACGTTATGCGGCTAAACCAAAACGAAAGGGAGAAGGGAAGGCGGCGGCGGCTGGTGTGGTGTTGGGTATACCAAGGTGGAGGCCCTAGCTGATACCATGTAAATTTACCAACCAAAAACTTAACTTTCATTGAATAGAAGATGAAAATATATACACACAAAAGATCCTATAATGATGGATCTGTAACAACCTAAACAATTTGAAAAAGAAGATACACTATAAATAAAAGAAAAGATAATATTTAAATAATAAAATAAAACTATCGTTTATTAGATTCTAGTTTGTTGTCATTATTCGACCATGTGGATTTTGTTTGAAACACATAACATTAGCGATACATTTTAAAGTGCCGTATATGATGTTAGTGTTCCTTTTGCATTTTAAAACTACTTTTGTAAAAGAACAAAACCTTTAACCTTTTTAAGGTGTGTTGTATGATGTTATGTCATTTTAAGTTAACCCTTGGACTTATCAAATATTTTTATTTGACCAGGGTTTTTCACAACTTTTATTCACATATATTATCTTTTGGGTAACCATAAAACAATTGTATATGTTGGGCACATCTAATTTGTGTCGGCTTTTGAAGGTTGAATCATATCCTCAATTAAATTGAATGAGGTTAGTGAGATTTGACAGAGGATACATAATGCTAACTTGTTGACGTAAGAATAGGTTTATTTAGATGAAAAGTGAATGAGTAAGATTTCTTAAAGTCGATTAAAAAATTTGGCAGAACAACGAAATCGTTAATATTCTAGTGGACTTGTCTTGTGTTGATTTGTTTGGATGTCAAACCTCCATAGAAATTAATTAGAAGGATCAATTTGTAATAAAATCCAACATAATAAATAAAATTTAGACATAAGAATTGTTAAAAATAGAACTTCAATTTTATAGTTTTTTATTTATTTAGTTGATTAAGTTGGTTGTTTTTCTTGTTTGAGTTTTTGTTATGTTAGTTAAGGTGGTTAATAAAGAGCTGTTGGACTGATTAATAATGGGCTGAAGCAATGGGCTGAAGCTAATAGCAGTGGGCTTAAAAGACTGATAGCAGTGGACTTAAAAGACTTCTGGGCTTGAAAGGCGGTGGCTCGTTTGATGATATAAGAAGTATTTGTGGGTTAGAAGAAGATAGATACGAGAGAGAGCATCTGTACGTTTGATCTCTTGTTGTTCTCGATTCTTATTATTCTGAATCGATATTGTGTTCTGTTGTGATTGAGTGTACGTTTGGATCTTATTTTTTGACAAGAATCACTTAATTTTAATAAAAAATTTTTGTAATTTACGTTGAAATGAAGTTGATTAAAATTTCTGATAAGAGTGCTAAGAGAAATATATATATTGGTTTTTTTACGTAATTCTTGTTCTTTCAAAAATACTTCTATTTTGCAATTTTTTATGTTGATTATGATGATATTTAATAGCGTATTTTGTGTATATTATGGCTTGTAGACATGCAAAAAAGCGAGTTTTCGTAACTTAACCTGTTAGAATCACAAGATCTAGCCATTAGCGGTTAACCATTTTTTTTCTCAAAAAAGTAGTTGTTTAACCAAAATCTAGCCTTAATCAGTTAAATTTATTTATTTTATGAATAATTTATCAAAAAAGTAGTTGTTTAACAAAAATCTAGGTGGCCTATTTTATTTTTTTTGGTTTTTTTTGGGTTTTTTTGCCTTTTTTCGAGTAAAACTGATCCAGATAAGTGATTATTCGAGACATTTCTCAACCCCAAATACTAAATATGTCTCTAAAACATCAAATCCAACATCTGAAACATTGAACCCTACCACTAAACATCGAAATCCATCAATAAACTTAGAATTTTGTGTTTGAGTTTGTAATTTGAAGTACCTGACTTAGTATGTTTAAGTTTATCTTTTAAAATATTTAAAGTATTATATTAAATTATTGATATTAATGTGTGTATATAATAAATATTTGTAAAATTACATAAAAAAAATTCCAATCCGTCTAGCGCCGATTAATCCCTAAGCGGTACCTCGAATGTTAACCCTTCCTTATTGCGATAACCAAATATCTACATCTTATTATTTTAATACTAATCTCATCTCGGTTACCCGTCTCAAATGTTTCGGGTTTCGGTTTAACCCGTCAAGTTTGGGCAGACAATTGGACTTGACTTGGCTCGTAGATTTTTTGTAAAATTAGGTCCACACAAAAATTGATTTTCTAATTAATTGGTACAAGTTCACATATGGAGACAGTATGAGTTTACTTGACTTTGAAAGATAACATGTTTGTATGGACATGAAAATTTGGCAACTCACTTGGGCCAAATTAATGGACATAAATCGGTCTTTTATCTTATCAACTTCCAAACTCTATTATTAATTTACACTCCACCCGTTTACTTGGATTTTTAATACTTTCAAACCGGTCGTTACGGAAAACGAAAGGCACTTGTGACAGCTAAATTAACTTACGAGTATAAATTGAAGCTTCACATGCATCCTCTTGTAAACCAAAACTGAGCGACTGCTATTTCTTTCTCAATAAAAGCAATATGAGTGTTGGGTTTTCAATTTCTTATTTATCATCTAATTGTCACCTGTGGTTGCTTCTTGTTTTGGCTTTGTTTCATTTGTGCTTCTCTGATCAAAAGTCTCATGATGCGTTATGCATGGAGGGTGAGAGACAAGCACTAATCGGGTTCAAGCACGGCCTCATAGACGAAGCTGATCGGCTTGCTTCTTGGTCTGGTGAGAAGAGCGACTGCTGCAAATGGGTTGGTATTGTTTGTGATAACATCACGGGCCATGTCCACGAGATTCATCTTCCTGGACTTGATGGTCATTGTGATTATATATATCACGAGAGTTCTTCTAAAGAAATCAAAGAATATTTAAAACAGAGGTTAGGAGGGCATTTAAGTCCATCATTGTTGGAGCTGAAGCAACTCAAGTATCTAGATTTGAGCTGCAATGATTTTAAAAGGATCCAAATTCCAAGCTTCATAGGTTCTCTTGAAAACTTGAGGTATCTTAACCTCTCAAGATCCAACTTTGGTGGGATGATCCCTCCTCAAATTGGGAATATTTCAGAGCTACGTGTCCTTTCTCTTAGACATTTGTATGGAACAAGCATGATGAAAATGCAGTGGTTGTCTGGTCTTCGTTGGTTGCATCATTTGGATGTGAGTATGATAGACCTTAGCAAGGCTACTGATTGGTTTCAGGTGATTAACACACTCCCTTCTTTGGTCGAACTGCATTTGCCTTTTTGTCTACTCTCTGATTTACATCCTCATGTTCCCAGTCTCAATCTAACGTCCCTTTCCTTGCTTGATATTTCTAGTTACTATTTTGTTAACATTTCTGTTCCACAGTGGATTTTTAGTCTAACAAGCCTGGTTTCATTGGATTTAAGCTATTGCAACTTTACCAACCCTCTTTCTAGTAATATTTATAGCTTTCATAATCTGACTTCTCTGGAGTCTCTTTACACCAGTAAGAATAATTTCATGAGTTCTCCGTTGGTATTAAAGCAATTGTCTGGTAACTTGAAATTTTTAGATATTAGTTATTGTGGTGTTTCGAGTTCAGCGCTTCATTCTCTTCATAACTTGACCTCTCTTCTTAGCCTTGACGTGTCTGGAAACCAACTCACCAAGGCAATACCTAATTCGTTTGGTAACCTTTGTAACTTGAGAGAGATTGATTTGTCATACAACAATTTTGGTAGCATTGGTTTAACACACCTTCTCAAAAGTTTTTTCGATTGCAAATCACTGAGTTTGGAGTCGTTAGATATAACAGAATCACGACTTTCTGGTCCAATTCCTAGTTCCATCGGACGATTGTCATCGTTGAAGACGTTATATCTTTATATTAATAGGTTGAACGGAAGCATTCCTGACTCGATCGGACAATTATCATCACTGGAGGTGTTGTATCTTCCAAATAACCAACTCAGCGGTAGCCTTCCCGTTAGCCTCAGTCAACTTTCAAAGCTGACTACGTTAGTCTTTTCCAACAATTTGTTAACGGGTGTTGTGACAGAAACTCACTTTGCTAAACTGGTGAGCTTAAAATATCTATATGGAGAAGGCAACAACTTAACCCTAAAACGGCAAGTTGCGAACTGGATCCCCCCTTTCCAGATACAATACTTGTATTTAAACTCTTGGGGTTTGGGGCCTGAGTTTCCATTATGGCTTCAATCGCAGAAGGATTTAAAAGAGCTGGACATAAGCAACACAGGCATTTCATCACCCATGCCTCCCGAGTCATTTTGGAGATCACTCCCCAATCTAACGTATTTAGACATGTCGCAAAATCATTTTGGAGGTACATTAACTTTGCCTTTCCCTACAACACTTGATGCACTGGACCTAAGCTCTAACCAGTTTACAGGAAATTTACCTTCTCTCTCCACTGGTTCATTAATACCTGTATTTCTGGATCTATCAAATAATTCTTTGATGGGATCATTAAATCATTTTATGTGTTTTAATGGTGTGGAAGAAGCACAATTTCTTTCTTTGGGATATAATCATTTGTCGGGTGTCATTCCCGAGTGCTGGAACAGGTGGTCAAGTTTGTGTGTCCTAATTCTGGAAAATAACAATTTATCTGGTGAGATTCCAAGGACATTAGGTTCTTTGTTGAATCTACAATGGTTGAATATGCATGGAAACAATATCTCTGGAAGCTTACCCTCTTCCCTAATGAACTTGTCATGGTTACATATTCTTCAACTTGGCAAAAATGAACTTGTTGGAAGCATTCCACCATGGATTGGAACAAAACTCACCTTGTTAAGAATTCTCAACCTTAGGTCCAACAATTTAGACGGATTTATACCTGACGAACTATGTTATCTTTCATATATACAAATTATAGATCTTGCTAAAAATAATCTGTCGGGAATTATTCCGAGATGCTTCAACAACTTTAGCGTTCTTACGGGGATGATTAACTCAAATGATTTTGACATGTTTTTGGGAGTGATGGCACTGTCTGTTACTGCTAGTGATGCATTGGTGATGAAAGGACAAGAGTACACCTACAAATCATTTCTTAGACTAGTGACATTGTTGGACCTTTCAAGCAACAACTTTTTCGGGCCCATCCCAAGTGAGCTTACATCCCTTCAAGAGTTGAAATCACTGAATTTATCAAGAAATCAAATGAGTGGAAGGATCCCGGAGGAGATAGGAGACATGAACGCACTTGAATCATTTGATTTATCAATAAACAACCTATCCGGGGAACTTCCCGTAAGCTTGTCTAGACTGAATTTCTTGAGTAGCTTCAATGTGTCATGCAACAATTTCACAGGAAGAATTCCGGTTGGTACCCAGCTCCAGAGCTTCAATGAGTCTAGCTTTTTAGGTAACCAACTTTGTGGGGCTCCGCTAAGTGATCAATGTGCACCCAATAAATTACCAACTCGTACAACAAGACATGAAAACGAAGATGATGGATTAGAATGGGGGTTGATTATTAACATTGTGCTTGGATTTTTTATTGGATTTTGGATCATTTTGGCTCCGTTGATAGTTAGCACATCATGGAGGACAGCATATTTCCGTCTCATGAGTAGATTGATCAAGGTATGATTTATGATGCATAATTATTGTCACACTATAATTAGTGATGTTGTAATAAGTTTAATATTCTACTTGAAAATTTTAAAACTTTGTATTCAAGATGAGTATCCTATTAAATATGAACACCAGAACTACCATATTAAAAATAAACAAAAGGGTATATGTGTGAGTCATGCCATTGTCATTCCAGTAAAAAGACAAGTTGCGCACATGCAAATGATGCACTTGCAAACTATGTAAGCAATGTCAAAATGATGTTGCAACCTAATAATTTAAGTAAATTAATTAATTAAATAAAAAGGGAGAAAAAGCAACTTAGTTAATTAGAAAAACGAAAAATATAGGAGGTTTTGAGAATCAAACGTATAACCTCTCAACTCAAATCATGAAGTCTTGCTAGCTAGCTACAGAAAAAGGTTTTCACTATAAAGTTGAGAATAAAGATTCAAAATACTTTAATTGAGGCCAAAAAAAAAAGAAGAAAAAAAAGTTGTACGTCACATGAATAATATCTATAACTTAACCTTTCAACTAAAAATAAAACAATTTTTCCAGCTTAACGAAGACAAAAAAATTATATGTTAAAGCCTAAATTATATTTTATGCAACTTATAACTCAAAATTATAACATATTATATATTCTTAAATTTATTATTAGTTAAGTATTCAAGTGTACTATAGTCGTATAGCTATTTTGAGCTTTTCTTGTGATAAAAAGAAAAGCAAAGCAAATATAAAAATATACATAATAAGTTTATGAAGTATCTTTCTTATATAATAAGGAAAAGCAAATATAAAAATTTTATATTTTGTACACGTATATATGAATACATTAAAAATAAAAAAGTTGGCTCAACTCATCTCGGTTTGTAAACAAGTTGAGCCCGAGCCCATCTTTACTCACCTCAGTTTGTTTACAACTATATTCATTTCATTAATCAATCAAACATGGACAAATTAATCAGGACATTCCCAGATTGATCAAATTAGTATTTGCAATACCAATAGTTTTAGATAATTGGGTATTACAACGGCTTGTAAGACTGAGATTTCGTATACTTGTCATCAACAACAACAACAGCAACAGCAGCAGGAGGTGAATTTTCGTAACAGAATTCGAAATCTGGTAGCCTGGTATTTATAGGCGGATTCTAAGCCTGGGGTGCATAACCTAGCCCCAGCGTTTGGTGCGGGACGCTACGCCCGGACTTAGTGTTATGCATTCCTGCCACGTGTTGACACGTGGTGCCACGTGGCGTGTTCAAATGCGATCTGACTGGTTTCTTGTTTCACGATAACTTGAGCATACGAACTCCGTTTTACGCGCGGTTTTCGGCCACGTTCACGATTTATTAAAACTTTTCCAATGGTTATAATTTCAAGACATGAAGAGTTCAAAATATCTGATCTCTTATTTAACGCTAATTCGACTCAGTGTATCTTGCAATCGGAGCCACGTTTCATGATTTCGCTTACACTCATTCTCTTTATTTTCGAGTTATGATTCTAACCGTGTGAATGGAATGTGTGGGTTCTTGAGTCATTCACAGTTATGTGATCCGAGTATTGCAACCAAACGTCTTCTCTTAAATGATTTTAATGTTTTAGGGTTGGTATACATGTTATGGTTTATTTATATAATGATGCTTTGATACTTTTGTAAAATAAAAGTCACGTTATATAATATTTTATAAGTTACGTTATACTATGTTTACAGTAAAATAGTAATAACAATACCTTGAGACGTATTTAAAATATGTTCATGTATGATATTCTATGTGAATCGTTTAGTATGAATTAATGTATTAAACTGCATGTGTTACGTGATTATGGTTGTGCACGAGTTGGGTCATTACACAGAGTCTTATTTGTGACACCCCAATTCTCAAAACATCACATTTTAAAAATATTTGCGGAATTACAAAAGTGGTCCCAATTTCTAGAACGTTTAGCGTTAACAAAGTTAGTCTAAATCTTGTTTATCAAAAGTATAAGGATATCTTATCCTTTCAACATGATATTTACACAAAATATAGTTTTAAAACCCATATATATATATAAAACATTTCAACAAGCTTAAAGCGAAGATCGGTTCAATATCCAAAAATCCATGCTCAATCACGATTCCATAGCCAACCTATTTTTGACCTGAAAACACCAAATTTAATCAAGTGTTAGTTCATAAGAACTAAGTGAGTTAACCCCATCGATTCCCGGAATCAATTCTATAAAAGAAATCGAAATCCGGAAAAATTACACTCCCTGGCGTATGGTACTCCAGCCCCGGCAGTACGCCAGGACACCAACGTACAACAGAATGGTTTGGGCGTACCATACTGTGCCCGGCGTACAGTACGCCCATGCAGCATACTGTACGTTCCCTACACCATTTTTTTAATTATTTTAAGCATTTTAAACACCCAAAACCATTTCTAAACATTAAGGGATGTTAATATACATTCAAAAATCAATATATCACATATACAATCATATCTATGATTGTAATTTCATAAATTTCCAAGTAATCAATCATAATTGATTTTTCAAAAGTCACTAATGGGTCAATTTTACCCATTCAATTGACTTAACCATTTTCATTCCACCCATGTGTGAATTACCCCCAATGCCACATCAATGTAGACTTACATGAAAATTTCCAATGCCATTTCACTATGGTCTTACATGACAAACACCAATACCATTTCATTATGGACTTACATGACAAACACCAATGCCATTTCAGTATGGTCTTACATGACAAACACCAATGCCATTTCACTATGGTCTTACATGACAAACACCAATGCCATTTTACTATGGTCTTACATGACAAACTCAATCCACAAGGATTTCAATATTTTTTGTGCCATTTCATGTTTTCAACATTTTATAACACATATGGTCAATTTACCATCAAATTCATCAAAGTTAGTACAAATCAATTACAAGTAGTTACAACAAACACAATCATATAACACATAAGCACTAATATGTTTTATGGTTGCATATTAGTGAGTAGGTAACTCACCTTGGCCCTTAGTAGTATTTGGGTCAACTATTTCCTTTCCGGGTCTTTGATTAGCAACTTCACCTAGATCATACAATTTCACTTAAGCATACAATCTAGTAGCTAATTCTCTAATTCATCAATTTGCATGCAATTCGACCCATTTATTAACAAAATTCTAATATTACTTCAAAATCATGGTTTTATATCAAACTTCTCATTCTTTTGTCAATTTTGACCAAAAACTAAATTTTTGGCATTTCATCAAATACTTGGTGTGCAGGAATTTATCCATACACCCAACTCCATTTTCAAAGCTTACAAAATCCCAATTTTGTTTCAAAATCAATCATCTCATCAAAACCCATTTGAAATCAGAATTTATTTATCAAGCTCATATTTCAATTATTATTCAAAGTATACATGAACTATCACTAGTCCATCTAAACATTCAAAACTCCATGTCTAACAAAACCCATCTTACAAACTTACAATTCTCATGCAAATGAATATGATTTTAGTTATTTTACTTGATTCTAAACATCCTATTATCATAAACCAAGATATAACTAACAAGTTTTGGGTCTTTCACTCTAACCCAACCCACACCCATGGAACCCACGAAAATTACCATCAAAATCATCCAAGAAACTTACCAATATGCACTACAACATGTGTAGAACACTAATTTAAGATTGCATTGAAGATCAAAGCTTCCAAGGTGGGTCAATTTTGCTCCAAATCAGATTTTTTCTTCTTGGGTTTTTGCTCCTCCACGTTGCCAGAGAAAAGAAGAAGAAAAGAGTTGGGGATTTTGACTTTGGTCAATTCCCCCTTTTTTATAAAGTTAAGTTTGACTCTTTGACAATTTACCCCCCTTAACTTGTATTTTACTTTAAATCAACATTTCTTGTTTACTAGAAGTTAGTATTTAACAAGTTGACTTAAAATTTCAATTTAAACATAACCATTACAATAATACAAGTACTTAATCGAATTCGGGTCGTTACAAATTCTACCCCCCTTAAAGGGGTTTCGTCCCCGAAACTCAAATTACATTTCAAATAAAAAGGGATAAAATTTCTTCATTTCATCTTCTGACTCCCATGTGGCGTCAGATCCCCTTCTATTCTTCCATTGTACTTTGACTATATTCAACGACTTGTTTCTAAGCCGTTTGACTTTCCGATCCAAAATTGCCATCGGTTTTTCAACATAATCCAATTTATCAATCACTTCAACATCTTCTAATGGTACATAAGCAGACTCGTCCGCCAAACACTTTCTTAAGTAGGATACGTGGAAAGTATTGTGTATTCCTTTTAATTCCTCCGGTAGCTCTAATCGGTAAGCAACCTCACCGACCCTTGTCAAAATTTTGAAAGGCCCAATAAAACGTGGGCTTAACTTTCCTCTTTTGCGAAAACGAATGACACCTTTCCATGGGGAAACCTTTAGCAATACAAAGTCTCCCACTTGAAACTCGATCAGTCGTCTTCGCTTATCAGCATATGACTTTTGTCGGTCTTGAGCTGCTTTCAAATGTGCTCGGATTTGATTAATCCTAGCATTAGTTATTTTTACCACTTCTTTACTAGCAAGCTCACGAGGACCAACCTCCTCCCAACACACCGGAGTTCGACATTTTCGACCATACAACATTTCATACGGGGGCATTCCCAAACTAGAATGATAACTATTGTTGTAAGAAAATTTTGCCAATGGTAGATAGTCATCCCAATTTCCCCCAAAATCAATAATGCACGCGCGTAACATGTCTTCAAGGGTTTGGATGGTTCGCTCACTTTGACCATCGGTGTCACACCCCAGGCTGGCGGGAACGGATCGGGTTTTCCCGTCGGGCGGAAGGTTCCCGGGGCGTGATATCTTTGAGTGATAATCAAATGATCAGATTGTTTACATAGCACATGAGATATAAATGAGAAATGCTAATCATGACATGAAATAGAATTACAAAGTTAAATTACTTTGTACATCATAATTTAACTAAGTAAATCTAATCAAAAGAATCAATGAGTTTATATCTTGAACTGTACAAGATATACAAAAGTGATTCACTGTTTGTCATCCAAAAGTATGCAATCAAAAGTAAGCTAGGTCTTCTAAAAGTCCACTAGCTTAGCACTTGCACATATGTACCTATACCTGTTCGTCACCTGAGAAAACATGTATTTAAACAAAGTCAACACTAGGTTGGTGAGTTCATAAGTTTAGTAATTGAAATCATTGAATTGATCATACACACATCCCTAATGTCATATTTGTTACTTGTAATACTTGTTTCACCTGTTCCACCCGATGGCCTCTCCTTAGTTATATGTACAAGTAGTGTATCACATGATTAAGTATGCTTATATGTAGGGATTCACGAAAGGGTCAAGCCCAGACGCTATCCCACCACATACTCAGTCAAATTCCACACCACTCGCGATACAACTAAAGATATCCATTTCCCAATTATCCAACTTGTCCGATGTGTAGTCATATGTAGAATAATATAGTAAGAGGGGCTTAGTTATCAAACCGAAGTATTGATAGACCCTCGATGAATTAAGGAATTTAGATTAATTAAATCTGATCCTTGTATTATTCTATTACTTGTGGGGTTAACTGTTATTCACTTTTATGTAATAAGAGTGTTAGTTAACTATTTGTAATGTAATCTCAATGCAACGTATAGAGCCCAAATGAAATCCATTGTAATCCTCACGTAATCAGATTACAATGCATTCCGTTCACCTCTATTCTGCCATGTGATCCCAAAGTCTCCATGTGGGATTGTCCTCATGTGATTAACAAAGTCGAATAAGAACTTGTCTTATTACATTATGTTAATCATGTGTAAATGATAAGAATCCCATGAAATTACGTTATCATGATCATCATTTACTGTAATCCGTGTGATCCCAAAGTCTCCATGTGGGATTGTTCTCGTGTAATTAACAAAGTCGAATAAGAACTTGTCTTATTACATTATGTTAATCATGTGTAAATGATAAGAATCCCATGAAATTACGTTATCATGATCATCATTTACGGTAATCCGTGTGATCCCAAAGTCTCCATGTGGGATTGTTCTCGTGTAATTAACAAAGTCGAATAAGAACTTGTCTTATTACATCATGTTAATTAGGTGTAAATGATAAGAATCCCATGAAATTACGTTATCATGATCATCATTTACTGTAATCCGTGTGATCCCAAAGTCTCCATGTGGGATTGTTCTCGTTGTGTGATTATGTGTAAACTGTCTAGGTATTTGCTCATGTGGAATTAACTAAGTGTTATAAGCTATCATCTTATAATTAAGTTATTCTAATGTGTTGATGATTAAGAAATTACATTATCATAATCATCTGAGTTTCCCTGTTATCTCATAATCATACAAGCATGCATACAATGATAAGCGATAATAAACAATTTGATATTATCAAAATCAAAGTATATTTAACATGTTAAGCAAAACTTTTAAATAATTAAAAGTAAACATGTTTCTCAGCCCCGAGAGTTTAAAATCGGTTAAGATTAAAGTAAAAGGGGCATATGAACTCACCTTGTAGTAATTGTGTTTGACTTAGCTTAAACAAGAATGTACGCGCTCTTGATTGTACTTGAGTGTGTTTTCACGATCCTGTATTGATTTCACGATATTTATAACTTGTAAGTATGAGTTGTAACTATTCGTGTGCGTGTATAGGTGTTAGCCTTAGAGTTGGCTAACACTCGTAGTCACGGTCGTCATCCGGTCCCAATTCTATTGTTATGGTTCTTTGTTTTGATAGTTCATTAGATTGTGTGTTTAGTTTTAACTCATTCATGATGTCCTTGTTACTTTTAAATTCATTAGTAACTTGTAATTAAACAATTTGCCCAAAATCCTTGTAATTCTTGTCGTTAAATACTTGTGAATGTATTAACTTAGACTTGTATCACCTTTGTAGTACTTTCATATCCATAAATCCTTTCCCATGCATGTCATGATGTTGTGTTACCCCCAATCTATTACAAGTGTTTGTTTCAACTAGAACCATATGGACCGAATGATTTTATGATCCAATTACATGGACCATGGACCAACTAACTGGGCCTACTATTATACTATGTATTGGGCCGAATTAATCAAGAATTGGGCCTCAACAACGAATTTGGGCCACCATGGGCCGAAGTATTAGACCTTGACCAAAATCCAGTGGGCCTTGGACCGAATTCTATGGGCCTTGAGCTCATTTTGTTGGGCCTAACAGATATCATCATGGGCCGACATAAAATAGCCCTTGGGCCAAACTGGGCCTCATTCGTTTGGGCCGAAAGCAAGTGTGGGCCAAGGATAGGGGCTGTTGGGCTAAGTCGTTCGCACCATAAGCCAAGTAACATGTAAGTGGGCCAATTCAGTGTAGCATAGTGCTGGGCCGGCTGTTGGGCCAGAACAATGGTGTTGGGCCGAGTGAAAGTAAACTGGGCCAGGTAGTTGGGCCTGAAGCTGATAGGGATGTAGGCTGTTTAAGTGGGCCGTGGGGTTATGTGGGCCAAAGAAACCTGTGGGCTGTAAAAATGGGATGGGCTAACACCATCTTGGGTTACGTGGCTAAGTTGTTGGGCCAAGTGAGTCTACTGGGCCAAGAAACTAGGCTGTTGGGCCTCATATGGTTACTGGGCCAGCTGCCTTGGCCAGATTAGACTCATGTGAGTCAGCCGAACAAAGGGAAAAGGTGGCCGGATAACCTTTAGGGTTTTGGGCGAATGACTGATGGGTGGCCACGAATAGCTTAGGTCGAATGGGATGACATGTCCGAATGAAGATGGTGGGGTGTCCCCAAGGTTCAGCCGAATGTGGAGCTCAGAATGAAGATGGCGAATGAATGATGATGTTGTCGAATGAGGCAGTCGAATGAGGTTAAGGTGGCTGCCGTATGAAGCTCCTGTCTTGACCGAATGAGGGGGGGCGTATGAGGATCGAATGAAGGGAGGGCGTATGAGGATCGAATGAAGGGACACTGGTCGAATGAGGAGGTGTTGGCCAAAGGAGTGGCACCGGTCGAATGGCTATAGACATACAGCCCTTGGCTCTTTGGTCCTCATTCGGCCGAAGCAGTCCATTCGACCACTTGTAGGTTGAGTCGGCTAGGGTGGTTCCAACCTAGTTCTTAGCCACGACTAGTGAGGGTTAGCTGTGTTGGTGGATGTTATGACTGGTTTCAATGGTGTAGAGTTCGTGTAGAAGAACCCTAGGCCGGCTTAAACGTGGTGGTCGACCAAAGGGTTTAGAAACCCTAGTTTTCGTGATGTTTGCAGCGAGATACCTCAAATTTCAGTGAGTTTCTTCTCAGATCGGTTGTACTTTCGTGTAGAGCACAATGAGAGCTTCGATTTGGTCCAAAGATGGAAGGATTTGGTGGAGAAATGTGAAAGTTATGGATGAGAGAAGTTTGGAAATGGAGAGGGTTTTCAAAACCGGGATTTGAGTTTTGATGGAGAAGATGAAGTGAGAAATGAGGGGAAATGGACTCACTCAAGGTATTTATACCACGAGTGAGTTCGGGTTCGTTTTCGTTGCTCGGTTCGCGTTTTCGTTACGTTTCCGGAAATTAAATGCGTAATTTAATCGAAATAATTAAAAGAAAGTTATTTAAATTAATTGATGAGTTTCAAAATTGTAAAAATGTTAAATGTTTTATTTTACTAATTTAAATTCGTTCGTGTCGTGTTTCGTTTTCGTTTCGTCAGATCGCGTCACCTTCGCGCGTAATTCGTTCGAATCGTCACCCGAACGAATACGACGATGGTTTTGCTTTCTGACTTTTGTTTTCTACTTTTCAGTCATTATTTCAGAACTCTAAACTCACAGATATGTTTGTGTGAATCGTCACCCACGCAAACACACTGTCAGTTTGTTATTCTGAAATAACACTGTATTTGTGCTTGAATTGTGTTTCCTCACTGTCGGACTCAACTAAACATCCTGTTTTCACATTGTTCTTGTACTGATTCGTCGGCCATCTGATTCCTGTCATCTGTGGACATCAGATCGCAACCGATTTGCTTTCATTGTTCACTTGTAAACTGTAGTTTCCCGTGATTCATTGTGTTAACTGTATTTAAGTTTTCACTTAAGCACACACAACTATTGTTTCCAATGTATGTTGTACTTACTGTATTTAAGTTTACACAAAAATACGTACAACTATGTATTGTATATTGAATTCTGTTAATACGATATATGTTCTTGTACATGTATTTACACATAGTATAAAGTGAAAGTACACATACCGTACGGACTTGCCGGACGATCTGGCACTTGATGTTACAATCGGTTTGAGGATGATACGCCGTACTTATCAAGAGTTTTGTGCCCAAATCTTCTTGAAATTTTCTCCAAAAATGGGAAGTGAATCGAGTGTCTCGATCAGACACTATTGTCACTGGTACCCCGTGTCGTGACACCACTTCTTTTATGTAAACTTCAGCCATTTTCTCAGATGAATAAGTCTCACGAATTGGAATAAAGTGAGCACTTTTCCTCAACCTATCAACAATGACCCATATCGTATCATGGCCCCCTTTTGTCCTAGGGAGTTTAGTGATTAGATCCATTGTGACATGTTCCCACTTCCATAAAGGAATTTCTAACGGTTGTAATTTTTCATACGGTTTCTGATGTTCAGCTTTCACCTGCATGCAAGTTAAACATTTCCCCACATATTTCACAACATCTCTTTTCATTCCTGGCCACCAATAATTACTTTTAAGATCACTGTACATTTTGGTAGCTCCCGGATGAATCGAGTACTTAGATTTGTGAGCTTCTTCTAGCAAAACTGCCTTGAAAGGACATGTGGGTGGTATCCACACCCTACCCCACCTTGTCAATAAGCCACGTTCATCTTCTTCCAAATTCTTGACTTGCCCTTTTATTTTGTCTCTCTTCCAATTTTCTTCCTTAATGGCCTCCATTGAGCTTCTTTGATTTGTGTAATAATTTCTAAAGAGATTACAATTTTCATCACTTTCACCTTTATGGGTGAATAATCTTTTCTGCTTAAAGCATCTGCGACTACATTTGTCTTTCCCGGGTGGTAGAGGATTTCACAATCATAATATTTGATTAACTCTAACCACCTTCATTGCCTCATATTCAACTCCTTTTGGGTAAAGAAGTATTTCAAACTTTTATGATCGGTGTAAATAGTACATTTCACACCGTAGAGATAATGTCTCCAAATCTTTAACGCGAAAACTACCGCCGCAACCTCAAGATCATGAGTCGGGTAATTAACTTCATGTATCTTCAATTGTCTTGAAGCATACGCAATAACCTTACCCCTTTGCATTAATACACAACCTAACCCCGAATATGAAGCATCAGAATAAATTACAAAGTCATCGGGGCCATCAAGTAGTGTCAACACATGAGCTTGAGTTAATTTCATCTTTAATTCTTGAAAGGCTCGTTCTTGGTCTTTTCCCCATTCATACTTCACACCTTTCCTAGTTAGCTTAGTCAAGGACGAAGCTATCTTAGAGAAATCTTGTATAAATCGCCTATAATAACCAGCTAGGCCAAGAAAACTCCTAATTTCAGTTGGAGTTTTAGGCTGACTCCAATTTGCTACTGCTTGAATCTTAGAAGGATCAACATGAATGCCCTCCAAGTTTACCACATGCCCTAAGAAATTTACTTCTTGTAACCAAAAAGCACACTTAGAAAATTTCGCATATAACTTCTCCTTACGGAGTGTTACAAGCACTTCACGCAAGTGGCAAGCATGATCTCCCTCATTTTTGGAATAGACCAAAATGTCATCAATGAATACAATAACTGATCTATCCAACATCGATCTACAAACCCGATTCATTAGATCCATAAAAGCCGCCGGTGCATTCGTCAACCCAAAAAGACATAACGAGAAACTCGTAATGCCCGTAACGAGTACGAAACGCTGTTTTCTCAACATCTTCATCTCTAACCTTGAGTTGATGATACCCCGAACGAAGATCTATTTTTGAAAACCATTTGGCTCCTTGTAATTGATCGAATAAATCATCAATTCGGGGTAATGGGTAACGGTTCTTCACATTCACTTTGTTTAATTCCCGATAGTCGATACACATCCTCATACTCCCATCCTTCTTCTTGACAAAGAGCACCGGAGCACCCCAAGGTGAGATGCTAGGACGGATGAAACCTTTATCGAGAAGATCTTGGAGTTGAGTCATTAACTCTTGCATCTCCGTTGGTGCTAACCGATATGGAGTTTTGGCTATCGGTTTGGCTCCAGAAATTAGATCAATACGAAATTTTACATCTCTTTCTGGAGGAACTCCCGGTAAATCATCTGGGAAGACATCCGGAAAATCTCTAACAATTGTTACATCTTCTAGCTTCTTCACTTCTTTATCAACATCAACTACATAGGCTAGAAACGATTTGCCTCCATTATTTATATACTTCATGACCTTAGCTAGGGAACACAAAACACCTCCGCACCTTCTTTCGCCGTGAATAGACATTTCTTTACCACTTGGAGATATCAATTGGACTACCTTGCGATTACACACTATGTTGGCTTGGTTTAATGATAACCAATCCATTTCCACCACTACATCAAACTCCCCTAAAATCATAGGTATTAATTCAATTGCAAAATCCTCACCCTCTATAGAAATTTTACAATTTCTATACACATTAAACGCTAAGAAGCTCTTAGAGTCTGCTACTTCAATTTCTAAAGGTGAAGATAATTTTTCTAACACAAATGAACAGTGATGAGAAAATTTGGTAGATACAAAGGACCTACTAGCTCCAGAATCAAATAATACATAAGCTGGCATAGAGTTGACCAAAAAGGTACCTGTCACAACATCTGATGTATCTTTCGCTTCTTCAGCAGGTGTCTGAAAGGCCCTGCCTTTAGGTTTTGGCAGCTCTAACTTTTTCCCACTGATGCTTCCTTTGAATGGTTTACTTTCAGAACTCCCATGAGCTTGCCCTTTCAAATCAGGGCAATCATTTCGTTTCTGCCCCGGCTTGTAGCAGTTGTAACAAAGGTTGGAAGAATTTGTGCACTGAAAGGCAAGATGCCATTGTTTACCACATTTATAACAAAACATGGTTTTAAAGTGACATTCTCCTAGGTGATTTTTACCACACGTAATGCATGGTTTGATATTCCGAGAAGAACCAGATTTCTTGGGAGAATTAGCAAATTTTGTCTTCTTTGAAGACCCAACATCTTTCTCAACCTTCCTCTTTTCACCTCTATCCTCTTGCCTTTTAAGTTTCGGTTCTCTTTCTCTAGCACAATCAATAAGCTCTGACAGTGTACCACACTTTGAAGGCGAGAGAAATTCCCTGAACTTGGCACTGAGCATGTTGTAATATCTGTTTATCCACATCTTCTCAGTTTGTAGAAGATCGGGACAAAATCTGGCCTTGTCAAAGAAGATTGCAGTAATGGTGTCAATGCTTTCATCTTTGTGTCTCATGTTCAGAAATTCTTCAGTTATTCGATCTATTGCAGCCTGAGGGCAAAACCTCTTAAGGAATAACTCCTTGAATTCAGTCCATGTGAGGTCTTTCATCCCTTCTCTTCCTTTCTCCTTACGGAGAAGTTCCCACCAATCCTTGCCTCTTTCACGCAGTTGATTCCCAGCGAATACAACTTCATCTGACGGATCACAGTGGAAAGTTTCAAAAGTTCCCTCTATATCTGAAATCCACCTTTGACTTAGTAGAGGATCCACTTCACCCTTAAACTCTGGTGGTTTGCATGCAACGAAGTCTTTGTAGGTGACCTTCTTGGAAGCTCATTCCATTTCACCACCAGTTTTGAGAGTTGCAAACTCATGTCATATAAAATTTTGTAAGGTAGCTTCCATTCCCTCCATGTACGTGGAAATATTGGCTTGAAGTGCCTTGGCCACTTCCTCTTTCACCAAATCTCTCATTTGAGTGAGATCAATGTTATGGCTACCCTCGCCTGTGTTGTGTTCGTCAGCCATACTAAGACTGAAATAGGTAAATAGGTTGGTTAGTCCTATTTTCTAAGTCATAGTATATATAAATATAAACCTCCACTTGTGATCCTAAAGATCACTTTACAAACAAAATTTTCTAACACCTTACCTACTACTCTATGCCAAAATTTTAAGTTGAATTCATTAAAGATATATATGTCCATGTCATGCGAATATGATTATACTGGCCAGGCATAATGATATCCCATCACATGTTCATTTCCATAACTTCATCATTTTAAAACCTTGGTTAAGAAGTTCGGATCATATATCACATAATCATCACAACAACCATTCTTCAACAAAGTCACATTTAAATATTTCATTAGCCTATAACACTATATGTTAAGGCACTCAATTATAGCATGTAATCACATTCTTTACATTTACTAACCTTAGGTTCTTGGCCACGTGATCGAGTCTTGGATTGAACCGTTCTTTCCTTTAGATCAAGAGCACAAAAGTTTGAGTTCAAATGGTAGAAACCACTTGATTCACTCAAACCAAAGGCTCTGATACCAACTTGTGACACCCCAATTCTCAAAACATCACATTTTAAAAATATTTGCGGAATTACAAAAGTGGTCCCAATTTCTAGAACGTTTCGCGTTAACAAAGTTAGTCTAAAGGTTGTTTATCAAAAGTATAAGGATATCTTATCCTTTCAACATGACATTTACACAAAATATAGTTTTAAAACCCATATATATATATATAAAACATTTCAACAAGCTTAAAGCGAAGATTGGTTCAATATCCAAAAATCCATGCTCGATCACGATTCCATAGCCAACCTATTTTTGACCTGAAAACACCAAATTTAATCAAGTGTTAGTTCATAAGAACTAAGTGAGTTAACCCCATCGATTCCTAGAATCAATTATATAAAAGAAATCGAAATCCGGAAAAATTACACTCCCTGGCGTATGGTACTCCAGCCCCGGCGTACAGTACGCCAGGACACCAGCGTACAACAGAATGGTTTGGGCGTACCATACTGTGCTCGGCATACAGTACGCCCCTGCAGCATACTGTACGTCCCCTACAACATTTTTTTATTATTTTAAGCATTTTAAACACCCAAAACCATTTCTAAACATTAAGGGATGTTAATATACATTCAAAAATCAATATATCATAATGGGTCAATTTTACCCATTCAATTGACTTAACCATTTTCATTCCACCCATGTGTGAATTACCCCCAATGCCACATCAATGTGGACTTACATGACAAATTCCAATGCCATTTCACTATGGTCTTACATGACAAACACCAATGCCATTTCATTATGGACTTACATGACAAACACCAATGCCATTTCAGTATGGTCTTACATGACAAACACCAATGCCATTTCACTATGGTCTTACATGACAAACACTAATGCCATTTTACTATGGTCTTACATGACAAACTCAATCCACAAGGATTTCAATATATTTTTGTGCCATTTCATGTTTTCAACATTTTATAACACATATGGTCAATTTACCATCAAATTCATCAAAGTTACTACAAATCAATTACAAGTAGTTACAACAAACACAATTATATAACACATAAGCAATAATATGTCTTATGGTTGCATATTAGTGAGTAGGTAACTCACCTTGGCCCTTAGTAGTATTTGGGTCAACTATTTCCTTTCCGGGTCTTTGATTAGCAACTTCACCTAGATCATACAATTTCACATGAGCATACAATATAGTAGCTAATTCTCTAATTCATCAATTTGCATGCAATTCGACCCATTTATTAACAAAATTCTCATATTACTTCAAAATCATAGTTTTATATCAAACTTCTCATTCTTTTGTCAATTTTGACCAAAAACTAAATTTTTGGCATTTCATCAAATACTTGGTGTGCAGGAATTTCTCCATATACCCAACTCCATTTTCAAAGCTTACAAAATCCCAATTTTGTTTCAAAATCAATCATCTCATCAAAACCCATTTGAAATCAGAATTTATTTATCAAGCTCATATTTCAATTATTATTCAAAGTACACATGAACTATCACTAGTCCATCTAAACATTCAAAACTCCATGTCTAACAAAACCCATCTTACAAACTTGCAATTCTCATGCAAATGAATATGATTTTAGTTATTTTACTTGATTCTAAACATCCTATTATCATAAACCAAGATATAACTAACAAGTTTTGGGTCTTTCACTCTAACCCAACCCACACCCATGGAACCCACGAAAATTACCATCAAAATCATCCAAGAAACTTACCAATATGCACTACAACATGTGTAGAACACTAATTTAAGATTGCATTGAAGATCAAAGCTTCCAAGGTGGGTCAATTTTGCTCCAAATCAGATTTTTTCTTCTTGGGTTTTTGCTCCTCCACGTTGCCAGAGAAAAGAAGAAGAAAGGAGTTGGGGATTTTGACTTTGGTCAATTCCCCCTTTTTTATTAAGTTAAGTTTGACTCTTTGATAATTTACCCCCCTTAACTTGTATTTTACTTTAAATCAACATTTCTTGTTTACTAGAAGTTAGTATTTAACAAGTTGACTTAAAATTTCAATTTAAACATAACCATTACAATAATACAAGTACTTAATCGAATTCGAGTCGTTACATTATTATAGAGAAGAAGTAACATATAGTTTGACTAAAGAGGAAGTCCTCTATAAAGGGCAACTATTACGCAGAGTCTTTCTATAGGAAAAAAGTAACCTATAGTTTGACTAAACAAGGAAGTCCTCTATACGGGGCAACTGTTGAGCCTGCAATTTTTCACTTAATAATTAGGGATATGTCAGAATCCAAAATTATTTCGGATATTTAGGGATATTTACATATATTGATTTACCTATACTGATGACTTATTTAACGAAGGTTAATTATAAATATTGATTAACATTTATATTATCGAAATGTGCTCTTAATTTTTGAAAAAGTCAACAAGTAAACAAAAACTATATTTCCTATTTTGCCGGATATGGGAGAGAAACGTGGACGATTTGAAGAAAATCACAACGGCTTGATTGAGTGAGTCTGGGCATAATCGAGAATGGATCAGGGAAAGCGGAACTACTCTTTTCACCGTTGTAATTCATGTTGTACTATAAAATGAGGCATTTGATCGATCTAGGGACACATCGTTTATCACACATCTGATTACTTTTTCATCACTCACAACATTCGAAGCTCTGTAACATTTAGAAATCGATCATTTGTGCTCTTTCTTTGTACTTTTACTTTGTTTTATAATATAAACAAGACAGAGTGACGATTGTCACCTCTCGAGGTTTTTATGCCGGCAATCCTAAGGGATTAAGGGCTTTTCCTCGTATAAATTTCATTTGTTGAGCCATATATTCCATTTCATATTTATAATATCCCTAAGGATACTTAGGGATAATTTTATCGTAACTTACTTGCAAACTGTTTTTCTGATTATAAAGCACCACACTTTACTAATTCAGTTTTGCTAAAAATTAATCTTGTTAATTTTTACCCGAAACAACAACTATGAGGAAATCCTCTAATAGAACATGAGTTAGTGTTTGGTTGTTCGAGACAATTATGGAACCTGAATAAACTATGTGTGCTAATTTTCTGTATTCATGTTAAGTATTATGTGATGATATGATCCTGAAAAGGTTAAGATTTTAAAAAGATTTATTTATTTTTAAAACTAGAACTCACTCAGCAACGTTGACTTTTACATGTATATCAGACTCATTGCAGGTTAGATTGATAACAAAGACTCTTGGCTGACCAGTGAAACTACCTACACCCTAAAGACTGGTATTCCTATCTATAAGTTTTATGATTTATTTTTAGATTTATCGAATTTTTGATTATGGATTATGTATTAAACATTTAGACTTTCTGTTGCATGACTTAAGACATTGTTTCCACTGCTATGTGAAGTACTTTTTAGTTTAAGAATTATGTTTATGCTATGAATGTCCAACAATATGACGTCCTAGGTTTGGAGTCCTACATTGCATTCAAGTTTTAATGGTTTATACCCTACATGCTTAAAAATGTCAACTATAAAGTTGTTGGGCTCCCGAATTATGATTTAATTAAAGTTACATATAATATGTCTCATTGTATTGTCATGTGTATCATGAAATGAGAGTTATATGCTATAAATAAACATGAGATCATAACCCAACATGTGACTTATGAGCCCTCACAAATACATCCAAACACTTATTAATTGTAACCAAACATTATACAAAGTATATTCATCTAGTTACCCAAAACTTGGTGCTAGTTGGCGGAACTAATCCTAGATGAGAGTTGCCAACCTTGAATAGTACTATCAAATACTTATCCAACAGCTCGTCTCATTAGTTTACTAATTATGGTAATTATAACATGGCCTTACAGGTAATAATTGAGTCAACTAATGAGACTTTAGGAGTATTAGCATATCAAATAATTAATTCAAAACATATACACAACATATAATGTTTTGAAATTTTTTTTTGAATAGAATGTTTTATACTCTGAATTAAAATACAAAACAGTAAATGAGATTACGAAACTCACATTACAGTGGACAAGTTAGTATTTCTTGTTCACAAGTTGGCACCCAATAACACTAATCATGAGAAGATACAAATATAGCAAAGAGTTTCCCCTTATTGTATAGTGAATAATAAGTTACGTTAAAACTTTTACTCTCCTTACCTTGATTATGTAAATTTACCAACTAAAAACTAAACTTTCATTGATTAGAAGATGAAAATATCGGCTTGAAACAAAATTGGCATTTGCCTAAAAAAGGGCGGGGAGAGGATGAGGAAGGGGTGGGCAACAGTCCGGGTTGGCGGGATGTAGAAGTAGGATGCTGTTTAGGCTGCCAAGGTTTGGAGGATGGGCGGGAGTGGGTAAGGTAAGCGGTAGTGGGTTGATGGATGGGTGGTGGTGGGGTTGAAGGTGTTTGAAGGAGGGAAAGTTCATGATTGATGAGTTTCTCATGCAATTCATGAAAGGAGATGGGAACATCACGAGCATGTATGGCAGCAATAACGGGTTTGTATGAGGATTGGTCAAGGCCATGGAGAACAATGTCGGTGATGTCCTCGTGATCAAGTTTCTCTCCGAGGATGGCTAACTCATCGACAAGGGTTTTGACAGACTGCATATAGTCGGTGATGGATTGGTCGGGAGTTTTGGAGGAATGTTTGAGGCGATGTTGCAATTGTTTAATGTGTCCCCGGGAAGGAGAAGCATAGGTGTTGGAGAGGATCTTCCATGCTTCAAAGGAGGAAGTTGCATTGGTGATGAGGGGGACAATGGGGGGTGAGAGGCTGCCGACTAAGGCGTCAAATAGGAGCCGGTCTTGGCGAAACCATAGGTTGTAATCGGGGTGAGGGGTTTGCTGTCCAGAGGCGTCGATGGTGGGAGGAGGTGGGGGATAAGATCCATCGATGTATTTGTAGAGGTCAAGACCATGTAAGATGGCTTCGACTTGTGTTTTCCAGCCAAGGTAGTTATTGGAGAGGAGTTTTAAGGAGGAGGGAAGATTAACAACGGTGAGGGATGGGGTAACAAGTGGAATGGTGGTGATGACGGGATTGTCAACAGAGGATTCGGTGGACATGGTGGGAGAAGAAAATAAAGAAGACGACGGCTGACGTTATGCGGCTAAACCAAAACGAAAGGGAGAAGGGAAGGCGGTGGCGGCGGCTGGTGTGGTGTTAGGTATACCAAGGTGGAGGCCCTGGCTGATACCATGTAAATTTACCAACCAAAAACTTAACTTTTATTGAATAGAAGATGAAAATATATACACACAAAAGATCCTATAATGATGGATCTGTAACAACCTAAACAATTTGAAAAAGAAGATAGACTATAAATAAAAGAAAAGATAATATTTAAATAATAAAATAAAACTATCGTTTAATATATTCTAGTTTGTTGTCATTATTCAACCATGTGGATTTTGTTTGAAACACATAACATTAGCGATACATTTTAAAGTGCCGTATGATGTTAGAGTTCATTTTGCATTTTAAAACTACTTTTGTAAAAGAACAAAACCTTTAACCTTTTTAAGGTGTGTTATATGATGTTATGTCATTTTAAGTTAACCCTTGGACTTATCAAATATTTTTATTTGACCAGGGTTTTTCACAACTTTTATTCACATATATTAACATCTTTTGGGTAACCATAGAACAATTGTATATCTTGGGCACATCTAATTTGTGTCGGCTTTTGAAGGTTGAATCATATCCTCAATTAAATTGAATGAGGTTAGTGAGATTTGACAGAGGATACATAATGCTAACTTGTTGACATAAGAATCGGGTTATTTAGATGAAAAGTGAATGAGTAAGATTTCTTAAAGTCGTTAAAAAAATTTGGCAGAACAACGAAATCATTGATATTCTAGTGGGCTTGTCTTGTGTTGACTTGTTTGGATCTCAAACCTCCATAGAAATTAGAAGGACCAATTTTAAATAAAATCTGACATATTATATTATTATATATATTAAAAAACCAACTAAAAGGAATAGTAAAGTTTTGTTTTTTCGATTTTGGTCACAAAAACTTTTATATAATATAAAGTTTTTTTTTTGATTTTGGCCACTAAAACTTTTAAAGTTTTATTTTTCGATTTAGGCCACTAAAACTTTTATATATTATAAGGTTTTGTTTTTTCGATTTTGGCCATTAAAACTTTTTAAAGTTTTGTTTTTTCGATTTTGGCCACTAAAACTTTTATATAATATAAAGTTTTGTTTTTTCGATTTTGGTCACTAAAAGTAAAGTTTTGTTTTTTCGATTTTGGTCACTAAACTTTTATATAATATAAAGTTTTGTTTTTTCGATTTTGGCCACAAAAACTTTTAAAGTTTTGTTTTTTTTTCGATTTTTGTCTCTAAAACTTTAATATAATATAAAGTTTTGTTTTTTCGATTTTGGCCACTAAAACTTTTATATAATATAAAGTTTTGTTTTTTCGATTTTGGCCACTAAAACTTAATAGTAAAGTTTTGTTTTTTCGATTTTGGTCACTAAAACTTTTATATAATATAAAGTTTCGTTTTTTCAATTTTGGCCACCAAAACTTTTTAAAGTTTTTTTTATTTTGGCCACTAAAACTTTTATATAATATAAAGTTTTGTTTTTTCGATTTTGGTCACTAAAAATTTTATATAATATAAAGTTTTGTTTATTTAATTTTGGCCACTAAAACTTTTAAATTTGGTTTTTTCGTTTTTGTATAATTTTGTGTTTATATATATATAATTGTATAGCGTTTGTGATGAGAGATTTGATTTTGCTATGTAACTTATAATTTTGCAAATGATATATAATATCCGTTATCGGAAGTGTACTGTGATAACCCGCCGCAACGCGCGGGTGGGATTAAACCTAGTATATATTAAAAGGAACTGAAAAGAAATAGTAAAGTTTGTTTTTTCGAGTTTGGTCACTAAAACTTTTATATAATATAAAGTTTTGTTTTTCAATTTTGGCCACAAAAACTTTTAAAGTTTATATATATTAAAAGGCATTGAAAAGAAATAGTAAAATTTTGTTTTTTCGAGTTTGGTCAATAAAAATTTTATATAATATAAAGTTTTGTTTTTCAATTTTGGCCACAAAAACTTTTAAAGTTTTGTTTTATCGATTTTTGCCACGAAAACTTTTATATAATATAAAGTTTTGTGTTTTCGATTTTGGTCCCTAAAACTTTTTAAAGTTTTGTTTTTTTGATTTTGCACACTAAAACTTTTTAAAGTTTTGTTTTTTCGATTTTGGCCACCAAAACTTTTATATAATATAAAGTTTTATTTTTCGATTTTTTCCACTAAAACTTTTAAAGTTTTGTTTTTTCGATTTTTGCCACTAAAACTTTTATATAATATAAAGTTTTGTTTTTCGATTTTGGCCACTAAAACTTTTTAAAGTTTTGTTTTTTCGATTTTGGCCACTAAAACTTTTTAAAGTTTTGTTTTTTCGATTTTGGCCACCAAAACTTTTATATAATATAAAGTTTTGTTTTTCGATTTTGGATACTAAAACTTAATAGTAAAGTTTTGTTTTTTCGATTTTTGTCACTAAAACTTTTATATAATATAAAGTTTTGTTTTTTTGATTTTGGCCACTAAAACTTTTAAACTTTTGTTTTTTCGATTTTGGTCACTAAAACTTTTATATAATATAAAGTTTTGTCTTTTCGATTTTGGCCACTAAAACTTGTAGAGTTTTGTTTTTTCGATTTTTGCCACTAAAACTTTTATATAATATAAAGTTTTGTTTTTTCGGTTTTGGCCACTAAAAAGTTTTGTTTTTTATATTTTGGCCCCTAAAACTTTTATATAATATAAAGTTATGTTTTTTCGATTTTGGCCACTAAAACTTAATAGTAAAGTTTTGTTTTTTCGATTTTGGTCACTAAAACTTTTATATAATATAAAGTTTTGTTTTTTTTGATTTTGGCCACTAAAACTTTTAAAGTTTTGTTTTTTCGATCTTGGCCACTAAAACTTTTATATAATATAAAGTTTTGTTTTTTCAATTTTGGCCACTAAAACTTTTTAAAGTTGCCTTTTAATATATATATATATATATATATATATATATTTGTCAGGATTTTGTATAATTTTATGTTTTTATGAAAAATTGTATAGAGTTTGTGATGAGATATTTGATTTTTTCTATATAACTTATACTTTTGCAAATGATATATAACACCCGTTTTCGGGAGTGTACTGTGATAACCCGCCGCAACGCGCGGGTGGGATTAAACCTAGTTAAATAAAATTTAGACATAAGAATTGTTAAAAATAGAACTTCAATTTTATAGTTCTTTATTTATTTAGTTGATTAAGTTGGTTGTTTTTCTTGTTTGAGTTTTTGTTATGTTAGTAAAGTGGTTAATAAAGAGCTGTTGGACTGATTAATAATGGGCTGAAGCAGTGGGCTGAAGCTAATAGCAGTGGGCTTAAAAGACTGATAGCAGTGGGCTTAAAAGACTTTGCTGGGCTTGAAAGGCGGTGGTTCGTTTGATGATGCAAGAAGTATTTGTGGGTTAGAAGCAGATAGATACGAGAGAGAGCATCTGATAGGGTTTTGTTTCTCTTGTTGTTCTCAAGAGGTTGTTTCTTTTACACACATCTGTGTGTGTTTTACCTATTGTGAGTGATTTGTTGTTCAGATTTGAGTTTATTTCTCGATTCTTGTTATTCTGAATCGATATTGTGTTCTGTTGTGATTGAGTGTTTGGATCTTATTTTTTGGACAAGAATCACTTAATTTTGATAAAAAAAATTTGTAATTTATTTTGAAATGAAGTTGATTAAAATTTCTGATTAGAGTGCTAAGAGAAATTTATATATTTATTTTTTTACGTAATTCTTGTTCTTTCAAAAATACTTCTATTTTGCAATTTTTTATGTTGATTATGATGATATTTAATAGCGTATTTTGTGTATATTATGGCTTGTAGACATGCAAAAAAGCGAGTTTTCGTAACTTAACTGGTTAGAATCATAAGATCTAGCCATTAACGGTTAATCATTTCTTTTCTCAAAAAAGTATAACCAAAATCTAGCCTTAATCAGTTAAATTTATTTATTTTATGAATAATTTATCAAGAATTATGAATTTCTTCATATACCCAGAATAATTTTTTTCTGGTAATCAATAATTTTGATGATTATACAGTTCTTGAACAGGAACTACGAAGATTAGAAAGCAGATTGCTACACTAGGGGATATTGGGCTTGTAGCAGCCCTTAATATCATAACAACTTTGATTTTCGTATTATTGTTTTTGCTATTTTAAGGTTGTAGCCTTTTAGTGATAGGGTTTATTTCCCTAAATTGTATCTTAAAGGTTTAAGATTAAGCTTTAGAAACATTTGGTACATTTGTAAGCAATTATGTCAACTTTGATTATTGGTTCCTTAATTGGATGGCACTATGACATGAACACTAAAAATGCCTAAACCCAAGATCATTGATCTTCCTGGATTGGATTCTGCATAGGGCTATAATTGAGCCGACCGAAATTTCTTTCGAGCAAAAAATTCTGACTCCAGCTCGGCTTGTAATAAACCTCGAGCCTCGAGCTCGCTCACGAGCCAGCTCGTTTTTTGTTCTGTGTTTTTTCCTCCACTTTTGTCACACCCCCACCTCTCGTCACCTGAGATGATGTCATACGTTACCGTGAGAAGGTTGCGGAAGCATAGTGGTGATGTCTCAGAGATGAGGTGTGACTTACTTGAACCGATATCACAGCACACAGATTAACTTAGAATAAATACATTACAAAGGGGTTCGTAATTACATTCAACATTACATGGTTCAAACTCAGTTTATTACACAACTATCTTATTTAATTACAGTGTATGAAGTGCATCCTCACTCGATGGTCACTGTCTTCCTGCAAAAGTTTTGAGTTTAAAACGTCAGCGCAAAGCTGGTGAGTTCAACAGTTCAGTTAGAACAATATGATATGATAAGTATGTTCACAAAAAGTTCAGTTCTGGATAACCATGGGACCCGTATCTAGTTCCTTTCGGACGTTCTTGTTCTTGTTCTGTAAAGACACTACCCGTCGGTAAGTATCTTGATGCCTCATTGTCTTAATGTCTATCACTAACATTAAGAAGTTGTTTCGGAAACAGGTACCAAACATCCACACAAGGGGAGGAGCAACCCTCCCAGCGAATGGGTTGTCAGCCAATAGTACTATCAATGATTCCTGTTCGGCCCCACATGGGTTCACTATATACAGTTCACGAGATGAGGACTTTTGATACTGTGATAGAGTAACGGCAAAATCCCATGAAATCACACAAAAATCACATGAAATCACACAGATATCAGTGATGCATATCATATGTTCAGAAAACAGTTTGCAGAGTTACCCCGATGTTTGTAAGACAGTAAAAAGAAAAGGGGTTGTACGAAACTCACCTGATAACTCACAAATAGCAGAAAGTCACACAACTGCTAGTAATAGAGTGATTCTGCATTTATTTATGCTTAATGAGTTATTTATGTTTTAACTTACTGATTAAATCTTTCTGAACGTCCAATGTCAAAGACATTGCCTTGATAGTCATCAAACCGATGTTTAATATTTAATTATTTATTTTAATGTAATATCATACGATGTATGATAATGTAGGAAGATATACTAATTCAGGTTCCTAATACTAGGCTGATGACACACTTGATTAATCGGGATAATCTCGGATTAACCAAATAGTTAATGTTGTCGATTATGATGATGAAACAGTTCCTAGATAGATTAATGGCTTAGGAATGATTAATCCTTGTTATTGATTATCCCAATATCATGAAATATCACAATGTGACATTGGAATAGGTTTAATAACCATGTGTAACATACCAATATGACTGTTATCTTAAACATCAGATACTCGTTCCAGTGAGTATGTTAATGATTGTGATTAGTTTAAAATACTTGGATTTAACCTTTCATGTCAAAGATTAATCAAACTAATCACATACGTTGTCACAATCAAATGGTTTAAACCATTATAACCATTGTTATGATTTCATGCAAACCGGGCATTGCAACGGCTCAAAACAAGGATTTATCCGTTAACAGTTCGAGTTTATCATTTATAATCAATCCTAGCCATCATCTAAGCAATAATCAACAACCCTAACTATATCATTACGTTCAAAATCAAGATTTAATCATTCATAATCAAATTCGAAGGTTAAAACGAACCATTACCTGATCTAACGGATTTTTGCGGTTAAAACAACGATCGGGGCTTGAAAACACGATCCTTGGTGAGATCTATGACTTTTAATGGCTTCAAGATGGAGTTTGGAGGCTTAAAATTGAGTTTTGGACGTCTGGAAGTCGTTGGATGACGAGATAGATGAAAAAAATGAGTTTCTGGACGAAAATCTGATCTTATCCTCGTCCATCGCCTCAAATTACTCCCGGGCGCATCGCCCCATCCCCGACGCCGATCTGGGGCGTACCGCGCGGACAAGGAAATTCAGATTTTGATCTTATCTTCGTTTTGTGATTCCGGGAGCATACGAACTCCGTTTTGCGCACGGTTTTCGCATACGTTCACGATTTTTCGAGCTCTTTCCAATGGTTATAATCTCAAGACCTAAAGAGCTCAAAATATTTGACCTCTTATCTATTGCTATATTCGATTCAGTGTATCTTGAAATCGGAGCCTCGTTTCGCGATTTCGCTTACACTCGTTCTCTTCATTTTCGAGTTATGATTTTAACCTGAGAATTTTGAGTTGTCAACTCAACGTGGATTTTAAGCATGATCAACTGTGCTCAATTCATTGCTGACGTAATTCTTCGTACGCAATTATCACAACTTTACATACATACATATATACATATATATATATATATAGGGTAAGGTTCCGTTGTTAACACACTGTAATTGCGGTAACCCAAATAACCCTGAAAAAAATACCGAATCTTTGATTTTTTTTCATGGTCTTTATTATACATATTTAGGGGGTTTCTTTTTTGTGTTTTGGCTTGCATCAGTGTAACGATTTGCATTTAGAAACATTTAGAAAAGTGCAAAACTTTTACACCGATGCAAATTCGATTTGCCTTGCGAACTAGCCAAAACACAAAAAAGAAACCCCCCTAAATATGTATAATAAAAACCATGAAAAAAATTAAAGATTCGGCCATTTTTTGCAGGGTTATTTGGGTTACCACAGTTAAGCATGGTTCTTATTTGAACCAAATCCTATATATATATATATATATATATATAATACATGCATATATATTATACATAATATGTATATTTAAATAAATATGTGTATAAGATATTGTCTATGTATAAGTATATATATATATACTAGTTCCCGCGCGTTGCGGCGGAAAACACAACACTTAAGTTGGATGTTTTAAAGGTTTGCATGGTTCGTTCTTAAGTCATAACCATAACAAAAACAATTTTTTAACTTGGTAGTTAACTAAAAGTGACTTTAACTACTAACATAAAGGGCCAAATGCACAAAAAATGTCAAGAAATGATTCATTTGTTTTGAAGGGGTTTCTTTTATAATCACTCTATCGCACATAAATTCTTAAAAGCTACCAATGTGGGATAAACTGAAAACACAAACAAATATTTAGATTGGAATTAAAAAGTTGTACCATATGCTATAAGAATTGTAAAACTCTTAATTTTAAGAGATTTAAGCAAATTAATATATTTTCTTTCTAATATGTATTATATAGTAGTATAGATATATATATATATATATATATATAGGGAATTGTTCGAATGTTAAGTCTTCCTTATTACGATAACCGAATAACTACATCTTATTACTTTGGGGTCCACATTAAACTAAATATAAAGGTGTATGTTTTTTCTTATTTTTTTATTAATGTAAGTGAACCCTACATTAATTAAAAAAAGGAAAAACATTCACCTTTAGATTTACTTTAATGTGGGCCACAAAGTAATAGGATGTAGTTATTCGGTTAACGCAATAAGAAATTGTTAACATTTGATCCTCTCCCTATATATATATATATATATATTATGTATAATATATATGTATGTGTGTGTAAAATAATATGTGTGTGTGTAATATAATATATATGTGTGTATATATAATTTAATATATATATGTGTGTGTGTGTGTATTGAACCATGAGCCGAGCCGAGCCAACCCTGGCTCCGGCTCGGCTCGTTTTTAACGAGCTTTTTTCGAGCCGAGCCTTTTCGAGCTTTTTTCGAGCGAGCCGCGAGCTTTTTGAACAACCAAATTTACTTGGCAGGGTATGCCACTTTCCTCTTACTTATTTGGTAAAACCATTTTGAAGTTTAATTAAGATTTACTTATTTCCTAAAGAATTTTGTGCATGTCTTCATTAAGATTCATTTTAATTAATTTGCTTGGATTTGGTTTCTTGTCAATTTAACATGTGGTTGAGGCATTGTTCATTAATTTTGTGATGGATATTTTCTTGCAGATTCATTTATGCATTTATGTGATTGGTCATTGTTCTGAGTTTGCTATGTATGCTTTTATTTATTTCTTCTATATAAATTATTGTTTCAAACATTTGTAAACTAGTTTTATAAATTATCTAAGTTTAATTATTTATTTAATTAAACTAATGATTTCAAGCTTGGTACTACGTATTGAAACTAAACTAAATCTGGTTGGATTTAAGGCCCGAAGGTTTTAAAAATAATTATAAGATTAAATCTCCAAATCCCTAATCCAATTTTTGGTTGAGCTGCCACCGGAAAACACAAAATTAAAGGGTGAGTTTTTTTTTTCTTCGAGAGATTGCCGCAGCAAACAAAAAGAAAATGATAATCCTTTTTTTTTTTTGGATAATTGTTGTTGTTAGCTAGCAAATCACCACTTGCTTCATTATGAACCAAGAACCCGTTCATGTTCATAGCAACTGTTCATTAAACAATAGTGTTTCAAACGGCTAATCATTAACCGGAAAAAAAAGTATATCTACTTCATTAATAGATTACCTTTTATACTCATGTTGCATATTCTGTAACCATGTTTCTGATTGGAAACTTTAACAATGCTAAACCATTTGAAAACCTAATTCTACTGCATATAATGAAATATGAATTTAATGAGTTAATTGATCAAACTTGCTTTTACCTAAAAGTCAAACTAGATATGACTGTGTTTCCAACGGTGATATTTGAGTCACATTTACAACATGTAAATCAATACTTGTCAGGTTAGGAACATGTTAAAAGATTACAAACTTTAAAATTAATATACAGTTTTTGATTTTGAAAGTTTTTGGGCAACTAACTAATTTTGGTCACAAAAATTTTAAATACCCAAAGAAGTGCCGATATGATTGGTTTGAATATGTAAATCAAGTCTTACATATATTTGTTTGGTTGTTTGAATTTCGGTTTTTCTTTGTTATGATTTGGCCTATTTGTTATGATTACATGCAATATTTTGACAACAAACTAAAGTCTAAACACCAAAGATCCTAAGCTCAAGTGGTTGAGCAAAGTTACACTGTGAATTCAATATTGGGGAGGTCATAGGTTCAAATCATGTCATGAAAAAAATAGGGGTTTCATGCTAGGCTAGGGGGTTTTCTCTCACCTATGGTGGGTTTCCTTCTATTGGGTGTGGATATGATCAGGGGGATGCACGACCCGTGAGTGATCCAAATATATTGCCGTTAAAAAAAAACTAAAGTCTAAACTAAATAGTTTTTTTAATTGAAATAAAGAATATATTGCGGTACTATTTAACGTAACACAAATTTGGCATCCTTGCCTTGTGTCAGAAAAAAAAACTCCTAAAAACGGGCTTAGATAGTTTTTTTAATTGAAATGAAGAATGTATTTTTTGAAATGTAAAGGTATTCTACACCTGCTTATAAGTTAATCCAAACTAAATTACGTTTTGATGGAGATTGAACCCGTGATCTCCTCCTCTAAACATAGAACCTCTATAAAATAGGTTAATCACACATTAGGAGATACAAAAAATAGTTGGATTACCATGCCTTAATTTGTGAAAAAAAAATTACAAAATTGTCACGTAGAGAAAATCAAACCAATGACCTGAGAAAGGGAAAACATATATAGGATGCAGTTAAACTAAATAAGGCTCTTAACTTAAAAAGCCTAAGAATGATATTGAGTCATTAGATCATTAATAAATGTCTATGATTAAATCAAGTTGTTGGAATGTATTATATTAATAGCTACTTTTGTTGACTTTTTATCAAGTTCCCCCATCTTGTTTAAACGTTTGTAACTTTTACATATGAAATTATTTTTTGAAAAAAAATATATCATAAAAACGAGCGTTTTTTTATCTTTCAAATTAATATAATATTGCTATAGAAATTTTTTTAATTTTTTAATTTAATGTGTCTTTTGTATGTGTCATTGTGTCTTTTTACAGGTCATTGTGTCTTTTATACATGAATTTTCTTTTGTATATGATATTGTGTCTTTTGTACAGATCATTGTATTTTTTGTGTTTCTGCTCTATTTTGTGTTTTCGTGAACACATCAAGACACAATGATGTTGTAAAATACAAAAGGTCAAGCAAGGACGACACAATTAAAAGTATAAATAACACAATGATCTTTAGAAAACACAATGATGAGTATGAACAATTTTGTACAGGTAATTGTGTATTTTGTATAAGCATTGTGTCTTTTGTATTGATCATTATGTCTTTTATACATGTCATTGTGTCTTTTGTGTTTGATTTTCAAAAATTTAAATTATTCGGGCAGTAAAATTTCGTAGTGTTTGAATATTACTTGATGAAATGTAGCAGCTTTACCACAACCTATTTATAGCAACTTCTTGTATGCTTTATGTACCAATGTTGAGTTGACGGAGTGGTAAGACAAGGATTTGGGGTACCGAAGGTTAGGGGTGAGCAAAAAACCGAAAAAACCGAACCAGAACCGAATTAACCAAAAAAACCGAACCTAAAAAACCGAACCGAATGAATAACCGGGAAAAACCGAACCGAAAAAAACCGAAACTGAATTTTTCGGTTCGGTTGCGGTTTTTCATTTTATAAAAACCGAAAAAAACCGAACCGAACCGATTTTTAATATTTCTTAAAAATTAATATATATATATATATATATATATGTTGCTATTTCCATACTTATTTAATGAGAGAAAAATACAAAAAGCCTACCGTTAGAGATGATAAAAATTTAGATTATATAACTTTTAAAATGTAAATATCGGAATTATTGCATATTTAGTTATTTACTTTCGATTTTTTTTAAATGTAGGAACATGGTGGTAATTATTTTGTTTTTTTAATTATTTGGTGCTCGATCAATTAATTTATTAATTGTTAAACATGTTTGTATTTTTAATGTTAGGCGTAAGAGCGAACAAAAAAACAAAAACAAAAAAATATTAAAAAAAACCGAAAAAACCGAAAACCGAACCGAAACCGACAAAAAAACCGAAAAATCGAAAACCGAAAAACCGAAAACCGAAAACCGAAAACCGAAAACCGAACGGTTTGTAATAACTAAAAACCGACTATGTCGGTTTCGGTTTCGGTTTCGGTTTTAGCCAAAAACCGAACCGAACCGAACCGTGCACACCCCTACCGAAGGTCCACAGTTCGAGCCTCACTCTAGCCATCCTTCTGAGGTACCCGCTGCCATCGATCCTTGGGCCAATCGGGGAAGTGTAAAACACGGGCATAGCCCAGATCCGTGCGGTATCAAGGGGAGGTATTTTACCGGCATCATAACCCTTGCGGGGTGGGATGATGGGTACCCAAAGTGGTACCGGGGCTAAGGGTTCTCTCCAATTACCCTTTTTTTTGTATGCTTTATGTCTGTCTAAATTTCATTTTTTATTTGAAATTTGCAGTGGTCATGGTTTCTTTTACGTATTTATTTCTTACGTATTTTCTTCCTTTTTATTATATTCTTTATAAGACCATGGGGTATGCCCCTTGTCCAACCACTCCACGTAGGCGTCACGTAGGCACCCATCACAACCATCCACTCCACCAAAAGTGGTGGAAATCCCTTGGTCCAACGATGAGGAAGAAAATGAAGAAAGAAAAGGCTGGCAACGGTCAAGAAGGAAGGAAAGACGTGGCTGTGGCCACGCCCAAGTGTCACACCCCCACCTCTCGTCACCTGTGATGATGTCATACGTTACCGTGAGAAGGTTGCGGAAGCATAGTGGTGATGTCTCAGAGATGAGGTGTGACTTACTTGAACCGATATCACAGCACACAGATTAACTTAAAATACATACATTACAAAGGTTTTCGTGATCACATCAACTTAACAGCTAAGTTTATTACACAAACTGGTACATTTAAGTTCAACTAAGTAAAGTGCATCCTCACCGTGTCGTCACCGTTGACCTGCAAAATTGTTGAGTTTGAAACGTCAGCACAAAGCTGGTGAGTTCGACAGTTCAATTTGAAACAATATGATATGATAAGTAAGTTTACAAAGTTTCAGTTCATGATAACCATGGGACCCGTATCTAGTTCCTTTCGGACAGTTGTTCGTTCACGAAGATACTACCCGTCGGTAAGTATCTTAATGCCTCATAATCTTAATGTCTATCACTAACATTAAGAAGTTGTTTCGGAAACAGGTACCAAACATCCACACAAGGGGAGGAGCAACCCTCCCAGCGAATGGGTTGTCAGCCAATAGTACTATCAATGATTCCTGTTCGGCCCCACATGGGTTCACTAGATACAATTCACGAGATGAGGACTTTTGATACTGTGATAGAGTTACTAACGGCAAAATCCCATGAAATCACACAAAAATCACATGAAATCACACAGATATCAGTGATGCATATCATATGTTCAGAAAACAGTTTGCAGAGTTACCCCGTTGTTTATAAAACAATAAAGAGAAAAGAGGTTGTACGAAACTCACTTGATATCTCACAGCAATAGGAATACTCGCAACTGGTGCTAATAGTGAAATTCTGCATTAGTTTATGTTTGATGAGTTATTTATGTTCCAACTTACTGATTAAATCCTTTTGAACGTCCAATGTCAAAGACATTGCCTTGACAGTCATCAAACCGATATTTGATTATTAATTATTTATTTTAGTGACGTATCATACCATGTATGATAATGTAGGAACCTATACTGATTCAGATTCCCAATACTTGGTTGATGACACCCTTGATTAATCAGTATGATCTCAGATTAACCAAATAGTTAATGTTGTTGATTATAATTGCTAAGATAGTCTCTAAACAGTTTAATGGCTTAGGAATGATTAGTCCTTGTTATTGATGACCCAAATATCATGGATTATCACAATATAGAAATAGAATAGGTTTAATAACCATGTTTAACATACTAATCTGACTGTTATCAGAAACATCAGATAATCGTTCCAATGAGTATGTTAATGATTGTGATTAGTTTAAAACACTCAATTTTCACGTTGCATGTTAAAGATTAATCAAACTAATCACATACATAGTCACAACCAAATGGTTTAAACCATTATAACCATTGTTATGATTCCATGCAAACCGGGCATTACAACGGCTCAAAACAAGGATTACCCGTTAACAGTTTGAGTTTGTTATTCAAAATCAATCCTAGCCTTCATCTAGGCAATAATCAACAACCCTAACTATATCATTACGTTCAAACTCAAGATTTAATCATTCATTATCAAAATAGATGGTTAAAATGAACCATTACCTAATCTGGAGGAGTTCTGCGGGTAGAAAGATGATCTGAACTCGTATATACGTTCCCGGATGCGATCTAAACGTTCCAGAGGCTTTAAAACAGAGATTTTGTGAGTTGGATGAAGAAAATATCGAAGGTGGTGCTGGTGTCGTCGTTGAGATGATAAGAATGAGGTTGATGATGACAATCTGATATTTTAAGCAAGTTGGCGACCTCTCCATCCGTCGCGTACCGGGAGAGAAGAAAAGTAGCCTTCGCGTACCGCGGAGAAATTCGGAAGAATCTCAGATACTTTCAAGCATCGCGTACCGCGAAGAACCCTCAACTTCGCCATCGCGTACCGCGAAGACCATATTTTTCCATTTTTCGACAGAAACTTCGTTTTGTGATTCCGGACCATCCGTAACTCCGTTTTGAACGCGGTTTTCGCCCATGTTCCTCATTTTTCGCATACTATCATCCCATATTAATTTCGGCTGCCAATTCAGCGTGGATTTTAAACACGATCAAACGTGCTCGTTTCTTTGCTGACGTAATTCCTCGTACGCAGTTATCATACTCTCCTCCTGTTAGAAAAATTTCGTCCCGAAATTTAGGGAAGACTGACTTGATAATAATTGATCATGAGAATAGGTGTGGATATTTCTGTTTCATCTGATCTTCACGTTCCCACGTATATTCAGGTCCACGCTTTGAGTTCCATCGAATTTTGACAATAGGTATGCGACTGCGTTTCAGTATCTTCACCTCTCGATCAATTACTTCAACTGGTTCTTCTCTGAATTGAAGTTTCTCGTCAATTTGAATTTCCTTCAGAGGTACGATCAGTGATTCATCAGCTAAGCACTTTTTCAGATTTGATACATGAAAAACATCATGAATGTTACCAAGTTTAGGAGGTAATTCAAGTCTGTAGGCTACTGATCCAATTCTTTCAAGAATTTTGAATGGACCTACAAATCTTGGTGAAAGTTTATCTCTCTTTCCAAATCTGAAGATGCCCTTCCATGGTGAAACTTTCAGCATTACTAAATCACCGATTTGAAATTCTAAGGGTCTGCAACGATTATCGGCATAACTCTTTTGTCGATCGCGAGCAGCTTTAATTCGTTCTTGAATAAGTGCGATCTTATCAGTTGCTTCTTGAATAAGTTCTGTGCCTATGACTCGATTTTCACCTACTTCTGACCAACAGACAGGTGATCTACACTTGCGTCCATAAAGTGCTTCAAATGGAGCGCATTTAATACTGGTATGATAGCTGTTGTTATATGAAAATTCAACAAGTGGAAGATGAATATCCCAGCTACCACCAAAATCAATCACACAGCTTCTAAGCATATCTTCCAGAGTTTGATTAGTTCGTTCGGTTTGCCCGTCAGTTTGCAGATGATAAGCTGTGCTCATATTGATTTGTGTGCCCAGAGCATTCTGAAGAGTTTGCCAAAATCGTGATGTAAATCGACTATCTCTGTCAGAAATGATAGAGAGTGGTACTCCATGACGAGATACAATCTCGTTAATGTAGAGTTTAGCAAGTCGATCCATAGAGTAATCTTCTCGGATGGGAATAAAATGCGCAGATTTAGTAAGGCGATCAACGATAACCCATATAGAGTCATGATTATGCGATGTTCTGGGTAGTTTAGTGATAAAATCCATAGAGATCTGATCCCATTTTCACATGGGAATCCCCGGTTGTTGTAATAGCCCAGAAGGACGTTGATGTTCTGCCTTAACCTTTAAACACGTTAAGCATTGACCCACGTATTCTGCGATGTGTTTCTTCATTCCAGGCCACCAATAAAAATCTTTTAGATCCTTATACATCTTGTCAGCACCTCGATGAATGGAATACCTGGATTTGTGCGCCTCATCCAAGATGATTGTTCTCGTGCTACCGAATAGAGGAACCCAAATTCGACTTTTGAAATATAACACTCCATCAGTCTTGGGTTCAAGTTGTTTATCTAATCCCCTCAATTCCTCAGCGGAGTAGTTCGTTGTTTGTAAAGCTTGTTGCTGAGCTTCCTTGATTTGAGGAATTAGACTGGTTTGAATAGTCATACCTAACGCTTTCACCCGTAAAGGTTTGACTCGTTCCTTGCGACTTAAGGCATCGGCTACGACATTTGCCTTGCCTGGGTGATAACGAATTTCACAGTCATAGTCGTTCAACAGTTCTACCCACCGCCTTTGTCGCATGTTCAACATTTTCTGATCTAGAATGTGTTGAAGACTTTTGTGATCTGTGTATACGATACACTTTGTTCCATACAAATAATGTCTCCAAATCTTGAGTGCAAACACCACTGCACCAAGTTCTAGATCATGAGTGGTATAGTTCTTCTCATGTACTTTCAACTGTCGAGAAGCGTAAGCAATCACTTTATCGTTCTGCATTAAAACACACCCCAGACCTTGGCGGGAAGCATCACAGTATACTGTGAAATTATCAGTACCTTCCGGTAGTGCCAAGATAGGTGCGTTGCAGAGTTTGTGTTTCAACAGTTGGAACGCCTCCTCCTGTTGAGAACCCCATATAAACTGTTGATTTTTCTGTGTCAATGTAGTTAGTGGCAGGGCTATCTTTGAGAAGTTCTTGATAAATCGGCGATAATAACCTGCCAGTCCTAAGAATTGACGTATTTCAGTTGGCGTTTGTCGTGTTTCCCATTGTTCCACAGCTTTAATCTTACTGGGATCCACCTGAATGCCATCTTGATTCACTACGTGCCCAAGAAATTGCACTTCTCGTAACCAAAACTCACACTTGGAGAACTTGGCGTATAATTTTTCGCGTGCCAATAGTTCTAAGATCAGTTTCAAGTGTTGAGCATGTTCTTGTTGGCTTCGAGAATAAATAAGAATGTCATCAATAAATACAATCACAAACTTATCCAAGTAAGGCCTACATACCCGATTCATTAGATCCATGAAAACTGCAGGTGCATTTGTTAATCCAAACGGCATTACTAGAAATTCATAATGCCCGTATCGAGTTCGGAATGCAGTTTTAGGAACATCATCTTCATGCACTCGTAGTTGATGATATCCGGATCTTAAATCAATTTTTGAAAAATGGTTAGCGCCTTGAAGTTGATCAAACAGATCATCTATACGTGGCAATGGATAACGGTTTTTGATTGTTAATTTATTGAGCTCCCGATAGTCAATACATATCATGAATGATCCATCCTTCTTTTTCACAAAAAGAACTGGTGCTCCCCAGGGTGAAAAACTAGGTCTAATAAAACCCTTGTCTAAGAGTTCTTGTAATTGACTTGAAAGTTCTTGCATTTCTGATGGCGCAAGCCGATACGGAGCTTTAGCTATAGGTGCTGCACCTGGAATCAAGTCAATATGGAATTCGACCTGTCTCACTGGGGGTAATCCTGATATATCATCAGGAAAGACTTCAGGAAAGTCCTTGACTACGGAAATATCTTCGATACGTTTTTGTGAAGAGTTGTTATTGATCACATATGCTAGAAAGGCCGAACACCCTTTCCGTAAGCATTTCTGAGTTTGCATACAAGAAATGATACCCAGCTTTCTACCAGCTCGTTCCCCTTGAACTATCAGTGTATTACCATCAGATAATGGAATACGGATCACCTTAGTTTGACATATTACTTCAGCTTGGTTCATGGAAAGCCAGTCCATACCGACGACGACATCAAAACTCCCAAGCTCAATCGGAAGTAAATCAATATTGAATAGATGATCATTCAGATTCAAGGAACATCCTTGAATGACACTGTTAGTTTTGATTAACTTGCCATTAGCAAGTTCAATAACGTAAGGAGTTTCAAATTTTACCGCAGGCAATGATAGTAATGATGCAAATTCAGGAGAGATAAAACTCTTATCTGCCCCCGTATCAAAGAGAACTGATGCATATAGGTTATTGAGTAGAAACGTACCAGTAACAATGTTAGCATCGTGTCTCGCCTAGGTAGCACCAATCTGGAAAGCTCTCCCTCTAGCTTCATTCCCCGGATTGGTGTTATTATTGTTTGGGCAATTTCTAATCAAGTGATCAGGACTCCCGCACTTGTAACATGATCGGTTCGTTTGAGTGGTTGGTCGTGGTGCCTGATTTGGTTGGCGAGGAGGAAAATTACAATATCTGGTATAGTGTCCAACCTTATTAGAGTTGGCGCAAACAGGACACGGTCCTGTATGATGATATGGACACTTGTTACATTTGGGCGCCTGCCCCGTATAAGTTTTCCTCTCAGGATTAGTAGCCCCGTAGTTCTTCACCATTGGCCTGCTCTGGTTGATCTCAGCCGGAGCTTTTGCCTTAGCTTTGCCAAACCACTTTCGTTTGGTACCTTTAGAACCACTGGAGGTACCAACGTCACTACGGCCCACGGCCGTCTGAGTTTTTGTTGCTAACATACCACTCCTTACCGCCTCGTCGGTAAGCTTTGTGGTCAAAAGAATTGCACGTTTAAGGGTTGTGGGTTCTGCTGCAGTTACCATTCCCCGAATCTGGGGAACCAAACCCTTAATATACTTCTCGATCAATGCAGCCTCTATAGGAAACATATCGGGAAGTAAGCAAGTAAGTTCGTGGAAACGATGAGTGTACGCTAAGCAATCAGCCCCGATCATTGAATGATTCCAAAATTCCTCCTGGAGCTTTTGAATCTCAGTGAGTGGGCAGTACTCTGACCTAATCAAAGTTTTAAATTCACTCCAGCCCATTGAGTCGACTGTAGCTGAGCCCAACGTTTTTGCCTGGGTATTCCACCAGGTCAAAGCTGATTCTTTAAAAGAACAGGCAGCATAAGTCACTTTATGCTCCTCTAAACACTGGCTGATTTTAAGCTTCGTTTCCATTTCCTCGACCCACCTTAGCAATCCGGCCGCTCCTTCCTTACCAGTGAAAGTAGGAGGGTTACAGGAAGCGAAATACTTATAAGTGCATCCCTGTCGTGGTGGATCAGGAGCTGTTATAGTTGTACCAATGGTCTGATGAGTTTCGACATGACCACCGGTAGCGTTATGTTCAGTATGAGCGTGGTCCCCACCAAAACCCGCAGTGACATGTGGTTGGTGTTGTATCAGAACACCACATGCAGATAGTTGTTCACGTACGATTCGTGCTATCATCGTTTCGTTCGTTTCAAATCCACTTGCATCTGCAGGTGGAGTAGTGTTCACTCCCGGGTTCACTGGTGGAACAGTATTCGTTTCCAGATTAACCTGTGGATCTAGATTTGATTCAGTATTTACTGGTGGAACTTGAGTCGGCTCAGGGTTGGTAATGTTCCTGATAGATCTCTTAGTCGGTCGACCTCGTTTGGGAGCCATTATTCTGCTCACAAGCAGATAAACTCAGGTCAGTCAAGAACATTAAATATATAACCCATTTGATCACATAAATTCAATCATATTCAGTTATACTGAACTTTATGAAGTTGAATATGTGATTATAAGAGGATACAGTATAACTACATCGATATTACCCAACCATGTTCTCAGTACACCAAAATCACATCATTGTTCGTAGTTATACACAGTCCTGTTAACTCAAAACATGTTATAGTATCACACAACATTTAGTATTGTGACACTAACATAGATGTATTCTTGTTCACAGTAAATACAACATTACTGATTTTTCAATCTATTATAACATGAATTTTTGAGATATTAACATCCAGGATTTTCATACAAGTTATACAAACCGTATATGTAGTACCCTACGAGATAGTTTGCGTGAACATACCATACAAGGTATTTTACGAGAGTATACCACTCCGGGTATTTTACGAGAGTATACCACACAGGTATTTTACGAAAGTATACCACTCCAGGTATTTTACGAGAGTATACCACACAGGTATTTTACGAAAGTATACCACTCCAGGTATTTTACGAGAGTATACCACACAGGTATTTTACGAGAGTATACCACACAGGTATTTTACGACAGTATACCGCGCCAGGTATTTTACGAGATAGCACACAAGCTATTTTACGAGATAGCACACAGCTATTTTACGAGATAGCACACAAGCTATTTTACGAGATAGCACACAAGCTATTTTACGAGATAGCACACAGCTATTTTACGAGATAGCACACAAGCTATTTTACGAGATAGCACACAGCTATTTTACGAGATAGCACACGGCTATTTTACGAGATAGCACACGGCTATTTTACGAGATAGCACACCGCTATTTTACGAGATAGCACACACCTATTTTACGAGATAGCACACAAGCTATTTTACGAGATAGCACACAAGCTATTTTACGAGATAGCACACAAGCTATTTTACGATATAGCACACAGCTATTTTACGAGATAGCACGCAGCTATTTTACGAAAGTGAATACCTCACCAGGTATTTTACGATGACAGAATACCTCACCAGGTATTTTACGATGACAGAATACCTCACCAGGTATTTTACAATAACAGAATACCTCACCAGGTATTTTACGATATCAGAATACCTCACCAGGTATTTTACGAGGACAGAATACCTCACCAGGTATTTTACGATGACAGAATACCTCACCAGGTATTTTATGATTACAGAATACCTCACGACGTATTTTACGAGGACAGAATACCTCACCAGGTATTTTACGATGATAGAATACCTCACCAGGTATTTTACGATTACAGAATACCTCACTAGGTATTTTACGAGGACAGAATACCTCACCACGTATTTTACGATGACAGAATACCTCACCAGGTATTTTATGATTACAGAATACCTCACTAGGTATTTTACGATATCAGAATACCTCACCAGGTATTTTACGTTGTCATACAGTTATTAGATAAGTTCTCACATAAGGTATTCAGAGATGATACCGTATCTAGAGCATTCACCTGCTTCATAAGAGTCAGGTGAGACATAAGTATCTCTAATACGGTAGTACGGATGTTCTCAAGAATAGTGCGGGACTGCTGTCTCTCATGGCGTATACTCTGTAGATCCTAGCTAGCCTGCTAAAGCTGTGTTCATAGCTCCGCCTCGTGGGAGGATTCTCACAACTCATGAATAATGTTAAGCACGTCCCTCGGTGTCAGCTGTCGTCGTGGGGGAAAACCCGTAGTCTTATGAGTTTGACCTCACATGTGTCGAAGTCCATCACTACTGGAATCCTCTAAGGTTATGAACTCTGACTCTTCCCTGTGGTACAGACGGGGAAGTAGCCGACGGTGCTTCTGATGAATCGGAATCTGAGCTCAAACTAAAGCGAGACGTATCATCAATTATCACGTATGAAAACCTCTGATCAGTATCATGGAATAAATATTGAATAAAATATTCAACATACACATGATATCCAACGTTTCCCTATCCTAACACCTCTATTCGCTCCTTTAATTATTAATGTTCTGCTTGAATTAAATTAAACTAGAACGCACACGTGTTGCGAATTTCAGTTATGCTGGCCACTCATAACTGAGATCCATACCACCTGATTATCCTGGCTTAAGTCAAAACAAGTTTTGTTCGTTAAACATGTTCGGTGCTCTCTGTGTCACTATACGAGCCTATGGTTATAGTCTAGGTCTCTAAGTCCACCTAAATTCTATAACCTGTGGCTCTGATACCACCCTGTCACACCCCCACCTCTCGACACCTGTGATGATGTCATACGTTACCGTGAGAAGGTTGCGGAAGCATAGTGGTGATGTCTCAGAGATGAGGTGTGACTTACTTGAACCGATATCACAGCACACAGATTAACTTAAAATACATACATTACAAAGGTTTTCGTGATCACATCAACTTAACAGCTAAGTTTATTACACAAACTGGTACATTTAAGTTCAACTAAGTAAAGTTCATCCTCACCGTGTCGTCACCGTTGACCTGCAAAATTGTTGAGTTTGAAACGTCAGCACAAAGCTGGTGAGTTTGACAGTTCAATTTGAAACAATATGATATGATAAGTAAGTTTACAAAGTTTCAGTTCATGATAACCATGGGACCCGTATCTAGTTCCTTTCGGACAGTTGTTCGTTCACGAAGATACTACCCGTCGGTAAATATCTTAATGCCTTATAATCTTAATGTCTATCACTAACATTAAGTAAGCGTTTCGTAACCAGGTATCAAACATTCACACCAGGGGGGATGCAATCCTCCCAGCAAATGGGTTGTCAGCCAATAGTACTATCAATGATTCCTGTTCGGCCCCACATGGGTTCACTAGATACAGTTCAAGAGATTAGGACTTTTGATACTGTGATAGAGATACTAACGGCAAAATCCCATGAAATCACACAAAATGTCACATGAAATCACACAGATATCAGTGATGCATATCATATGTTCAGAAAACAGTTTGCAGAGTTACCCCGTTGTTTATAAAACAATAAAGAGAAAAGAGGTTGTACGAAACTCACTTGATATCTCACAGCAATAGGAACACTCGCAACTGGTGCTAATAGTGAAATTCTGCGTTAGTTTATGTTTGATGAGTTATTTATGTTCCAACTTACTGATTAAATCCTTTTGAACGTCCAATGTCAAAGACATTGCCTTGACAGTCATCAAACCGATATTTGATTATTTATTATTTATTTTAGTGACATATCATACCATGTATGATAATGTAGGAACCTATACTGATTCAGATTCCCAATACTTGGTTGATGACACCCTTGATTAATCAGTATGATCTCAGATTAACCAAATAGTTAATGTTGTTGATTATAATTGCTAAGATAGTCTCTAAACAGTTTAATGGCTTAGGAATGATTAGTCCTTGTTATTGATGACCCAAATATCATGGATTATCACAATATAGAAATAGAATAGGTTTAATAACCATGTTTAACATACTAATCTGACTGTTATCAGAAACATCAGATAATCGTTCCAATGAGTATGTTAATGATTGTGATTAGTTTAAAACACTCAACTTTCACGTTGCATGTTAAAGATTAATCAAACTAATCACATACATAGTCACAACCAAATGGTTTAAACCATTATAACCATTGTTATGATTCCATGCAAACCGGGCATTACAACGGCTCAAAACAAGGATTTACCCGTTAACAGTTCGAGTTTGTTATTCAAAATCAATCCTAGCCTTCATCTAGGCAATAATCAACAACCCTAACTATATCATTACGTTCAAACTCAAGATTTAATCATTCATTATCAAAATAGATGGTTAAAATGAACCATTACCTAATCTGGAGGAGTTCTGCGGGTAGAAAGATGATCTGAACTCGTATATACGTTCCCGGATGCGATCTAAACGTTCCAGAGGCTTTAAAACAGAGATTTTGTGAGTTGGATGAAGAAAATATCGAAGGTGGTGCTGGTGTCGTCGTTGAGATGATAAGAATGAGGTTGATGATGACAATCTGATATTTTAAGCAAGTTGGCGACCTCTCCATCCGTCGCGTACCGCGGAGAGAAGAAAAGTAGCCTTCGCGTACCGCGGAGAAATCCGGAAGAATCTCAGATATTTTCAAGCATCGCGTACCGCGAAGAACCCTCAACTTCGCCATCGCGTACCGCGAAGACCATTTTTTTCCATTTTTCGACAGAAACTTCGTTTTGTGATTCCGGACCATCCGTAACTCCGTTTTGAACGCGGTTTTCGCCCATGTTCCTCATTTTTCGCATACTATCATCCCATATTGTTTTCGGCTGCCAATTCAGCGTGGATTTTAAACACGATCAAACGTGCTCGTTTCTTTGCTGACGTAATTCCTCGTACGCAGTTATCACACCAAGCCACCAACGCCCAGGGGGCCGGTGTTCCACACCCGTTCATGCCCTTTCACGCCCCCACCCACCCGGCACACCCCACGGTCTAACATGCATGTATTTACATACATTTTTTTGTATTTTAATTACAGATAGAGAATAAAACCAAATCAGAAAATGATGATCATAATGTACTTTTACATTTTAATTGAAAACATAGTTGAAAGAAAAAGTTGAAGTATAATTGTTGAAATCATGTGTGCATAGCAAATGTCGACATTTATCATCATCATCACTGAAGTTCCAAAAAAACAAGAATCAAAATATAGAATAAAAAACGAATCCACACCCATTGATCGAAATTAGAAACCAACCTTTAGCAGGGGAACAAAAAAAAAAAAAGAACCTTGCGTATGAAAATGTAAAGCATTTCGATTATATCATAAACCGGGAAAAATGGGAATCAAAACCCAAACATTTAAGGCTTTCGAATTCTTGAAACCTTTGCTCGATCACACAGGCATGCACCTGATAAAATTAAGTTGCAATTTGTCTTGTTAAAAACGAAATGCGACCTATAATTCCTTATGTACCGTATCGGAAACTTTAAGAACATACAGATTACACCTAGTCAGAAAACTAAAAATGAAAAGAAACTAATTTCAACCTTTGGAAGCTGGTTCTTCATATCTGGCAGAGGAATTACATCAAATGAACGAGAAAAGATGTGTGTGCAAAAAGAGAGTGAAATCAGCCATGAAGAAATAAAAATTGAGACGGAGATCTAACAAAAGAAGATATAAGATCATATTCAAGAAAACTTTAGAAGTTTGGACATAAGTGATGAAGGATGGACGATAGAGAAGCAAAGCCCTAAATCGGTTGGACTATCGGAGGTTGTGGGTGTCGTCAACAGAGCTGTGAAAGCTTGATTTACGATTTTAGAGTTTGCAAAGCCTTGAGGTTGATCGTGACCTTGGGCAAAGGAACCGGTTGAAACCATTGATCCATATTTATGTGTGTTATTTCACTCATATTCGGTTATGTTTTTTCGGTTTAAACCAATGTTTTCAGAACCGGACCGGATTTTGAATCGAACATCTTACTGGTCACTGGTTGGACCGGATTCAAGAATCGGAACATAATAAATATAAAAAATATTCCAAAAAAATTATAAAATTATAAACGCATTTAAACAAGCATAGTTAATGTTTCAACAAATATAATCATGTTAAAAAATATAGGGTTTGATTTTAATATTTTATTAATAGAATTTTTGTTAAAAAAAATTAAAAAATTGAAGCAAAACAAAATATGTAATTAAATTAAATGGGTAATAAATTAGTACAGAAGAATAAAAGTGGCAAACTCAAATAAAATTAGGCAAAAAATCAAACTGACAAACTCAAATATAATTAGGCAGGTTGGAATGTTGGATTATTTCATCCTTCAGTCCCACATCGCTGCTCTCAAATAAAACCCTTACCCTCACACCCTTATATAAACACAGAAGCCCCCTTAGCAGACTCAAATTCGGTGGTTAAACCATGATTCTGGTTTTCCTCTTGGACGCGGTTTGATGCAAAATCGGTAGGTTCATGAAGATCAGTGTCCGGTCCAGTTTTTAAAACATTGTTTTAAACCACACCGAACATTGTCTTCAAACCACACCTATTTGATCAATAGCAAGTTTTCAAAAATAATCAAGTCTCTAATCGATTGTATCCAACTACCTTTGTGGTCAACAATCTAAAATCATGTTTAAAAATATCAGCTATAAAGTTGGTAAGCTTGAAGATTTTCAATTAACCAAAGTTGCATATAATAAATGTCATTGTATTGCCATATTTTATCTTATTATCTATCTATATTAATAAATAAAAATAATTGTGGACACTTATTACAATTTATAACACTTACATTTTGGTTTTCTCGCTCATCTCTTCTATTTAATTATCTATATTTATTATTTAGATATAAATTAGGAATATGAATTAAGGATGATGAATTATAATATATATAATCTACTTATTTATACTAATAAATAAAAGTTTTATGGACACATGTCATATTCCTAAAACACCTTATCTTTAATTTCTCACTTTTCTTACATATTAAATGCAATTAATATTAAATAATAATATTAAATATACTTGTTATATATTTTTAAATTAAAAGGATATTTTAATACATTAAAAATATATTAATATCAAAAAACAATTTTTACAAAAACCAATTTATTATAAAATATAAAATATGTAAAACAATTTTTTAAAATACAATGTTTAAACAAACAAAATTTTGAAGAAATTAGTATTTAAATAAATAATAATATTATTTTATTAATTAAATTATTAAATTATATGATATTTTAATCATATTTTATATTAAAAAATGGTTTTATATTATATAAATTTTTATTAGTGACCATTTATTATATTTTTTTATTCAAATCGTGTTATACACGGAGTACTAACCTAGTTATTATACTAATAAACAAAGATGTTTTTTGTCACATGTCATGTTCTTAAACCTTAATTGTCATGTAAACTTTTTATCAAATTCATTTAATTACCTTCAATTAAATAATTATATTCTCTTTCCTATTAAATAATTATAATACTAATAACTAATAATATTATTTATCTTTTAACTAGAAAGCGCAGATAAGAAAATTTTATAAAATGTAAAAAAAACGTAATATTAATTTTTTTTAAATAAGAAATATTTTATTTTTAGAAAATCAAAGTTATATAGAAAAAAAATCTTTAAAAAAGAATTTTTTTTAAAAAATAAAATAAAATATAAACCAATATTTAAAACAATAAGATTTTTGTAAACCGATGACATTTTATAAATTTAATTAAAAATCAAGGTATAAAATGATTAAGAAAGTTACACTTTTGGTCCTTATATTTAATGTTATATATATATATTGAGTCGTTAAAGTTAAATAATTAAATAAATTAAGAAAGTTACACTTTTGGTCCTTATATTTAATGTTATATATATATTGAGTCATTAAAATTAAATAATTAAATAAATTATATTTTTTACCTTTATGATTTATAGAAGTTAGTCTTTGATAGAACTGAAGCTTTATTATTAATTTGTCCAAACATAATAGTTATTATAAATAAAAAATATCATATATCATTTGTATATTTATTAAAGTTTTTAATTGTTTTTTATTACTTGAAGTATTCATTAATCATTAATATGTAAATTAATCATTTTCTTTTAAAATATCGTTTTATAATTTTTTAAATTTTATTACTAACTATTTAATATTTTATATTAAACCCGTGTAATACACCGGGTAATACTCTAGTATATTATTAAATGAGATTTATATCATATAAATAAACATAAGATCATACAAACATGTGACTTGTTACCCCAACAAATGCATCCAACGCTTGTTAATTGTAAACAAGCACTATATGTCGTGTATTTTCGTGTAATTAGAGGTAAAGAAATTTTAAAAAGCTTGGAGGTGCGGAGGGCACACTCGTTTAATATTTCTAAGATTATGAGAATATAGGGGCAGCACTTCAAGCAGGGTCAAGAGGCAGAACCCCTAGAACCTAAACAAAATGTATTAAGTTTATATAATCAGAATTGACTTCACGTGTGACCTGAAACGATTTGACCCGCCATATGGATTTTTCCAGCATAAGATAACCACAAAAAACTTCCATTTTCTTCCTAGTGATAAAATAGAGAAACAAGTGCACACAAGACTTACGAACGAATTTCATATTACACACAATTCTATTTCATTATCCCTTAATCAAATTTCTTGATACTTGTAAGGGTAGTAATATTGATTTCAAAAAGTAAATTCATATACGATCCGATAGAAAATCAATCGTTAATTACTAAAACTTGCCCAAAATTATACAAAGTATATTCGTCTAGTTTTCCAAAACTTAGACGTGGGTTGGACAGACCAAATCCTAGAAGAAAGTTATCACCCCCGAGTAGAACTATCTAGTAAATGTCCATCTGCTCATCTCATGACTTAACTAATTGTGGTAATTGTAACAGAGGGTTACAAGTAATGGTTGAGTCATATAATGAGACTTTTAGGAGTAATAACTGTAAAGACTAATAAAGGCTGATGCTCACCAAACTTCTAAGTATAGGAGCTTAAATGACTAAAAGCCTTCGGAAGGAAGAAGTGATTCTTCGGAAGCAACATTGCTTTCGAAGGATAACTTGTTCCTGCTGAAGGTTATACAAGACAATTGCTTCTGAAAAATAACACTTAAAGGTATTAAAGCTTCCGAAGACACAAAGCTTCCGAGGAATCTTCTTCTGCACCAAAGACAAAGACAAAGACTTCCGAGGTTTATCCTCTGACAAAGACTGTAGCTGATTAATTTCATAGTACAAAAGGGACTGACACAAGACATACTGGTCTGACTAAATACAAAAAGAACATACCTAAAGTCAGACAGCACCTTACTTCCCTTCCACAGCATTAAATGCAAAAGATTATCTGAAGCTTTGAAGATCATCAACATTAAATGCTTTGTGTGTCCAGCTAGTCTTTGATTAAGTCAATGTCTATATTTGTAATAATTGTAATTGAGTGTCTTAGCCTGTTTAGACACTCCTCATACTAGAATAAGCTTTACTTTATGTACTTGTCTAGTATACCCAACTTGTATTCCTAAGTGTATACGGTTGTAGCCTCGGCTATATAACCTCCCATTGTATGTTCGCAAAAAGTGTGCTTGTACACTTCTTACTTTGAGAGAAATATATCCTTGAGCTTGAAATTATTCTCGTGTTCTTATTAGTGTTCAAAGATTATTGCTTTGTCATCTTGAGTGTGATTGTGAGATTATTCTAACAGAACATTCCGCATATGTTAGAATTAAGTAAGAAATACTTGTGAAGTGTTGTTTGATTTAGCAACCCGATCCTACAAGTGGTATCAGAGCTTTGGCTCTTGAACTTAAGTGACTAATCATCCTTAAGTTACCAGTTCTATTTCTTCTAAAAATCTCATCGTTTCAAAACTCATATTTTCTGTGTTTGTCTAAGATGTCCGCTCTAAACAAACATGATACAGAAAATGGCACTCTCAATAAGCCACCGATGTTCACCCCTGAAGACTTTGATACTTGGAAAGTCAGAATGGAAGGATTCATCAGGAACCAGGACTTCAAACTTTGGAAGTATGTTCTTGAAGGTCCTTACATTCCTACAGTTGCTACTGCTGGAGCTGGGGGAGCTGCAGTACCAAAAGATCCATCTATGTACTCAGACGAAGACTATAAGAAGATGGAAGTTGATTCTAAAGCTCTTTGCCTCATTCAGATGTCAATACCGAACTCCATTATACATGCATTCAAGAAATGCATGTCTGCTCAAGAACTGTGGAACTCTTTGAAGCAGATGTATGAAGGTTCAGATGATGTCAAAGAAAACAAGAAGGATATGCTCAAACAAAAGTTTGAGAACTAAAGTTAGAGAACTTTTGTCAACAAAACAATGAGAATATGTCCTCTCAGTATCTAAGGTATGTCCAACTTGTGGATGAATTGACAACTGCAGGTGTAATTCTGGATAATCAAGATGTGCTCATAAAATTTCTGAGGTCTCTTCCAAAGGCATGGAATATTTATTCAGTTACAATCAGAAGAACAGAAAACCTAAAAACTCAAACTCTAGGAGAGTTATTTGGTATTCTCAGTGCCTACCAGATGGAATTAGATGCCCAAGAATCTAAAGTTTCCCATGTACCATCTGGTTCAGCTGCTCTTTATGCACACATCAACAATCCTCCATACCAAAGCTATCAACCCATCTTCCATCCTACCTCCATACCCACTGTCACCTTTCCTGAAACCTCAACTCCATCAAACTCACACCCAAATCCTCTCTCTAACCCAACCCCAATACAAACCTCTAGGCAAGAAGCTTTTATGGCCGAAGAAACCAACTATTTCCAGTTGTGTCAGGAAGATTTAGATGGTATTCCTACAGATGATTTAGAGGAAATGGACATAAATTATCAGATGGCCATGATTTCCTATCGTGCAAAGAAGTTCTATTAGAGAACTGGTAGGCAGTTTAAAAAGCACAATATGAAAACTGGGTTTGGTCTAGACAAGTCCAAGCTTAAATGCTTCAATTGCCAACAGTTAGGCCACTTTGCCAGAGAATGCAAAACCACAGGAACTCAGCCGACAACTTCTGGGCAACCACAACAAAGACCATCAAGCTCAACAAACAATGCAAACATTGCAGAGCAAGACTTTGCAGATTGGAGCTTTCAAGCCGAGGATGCTTCCATTTCCAACAGTGCTTTGATGGCAAATGACTCATCTTCTTCAAACAAGGTAACTGATAACATGTGCACACCTGAATGCTTAGAAACATTAACTGTTTATAAAAAGATAAACTCTCAACTCTGTAATGAGCTTGAGTCTTTACAAGTTGTCAAGGCAAATTTTTTTGAGGCTGAAAGAAATTACAAAGAAAAGATTAATGAAATGGAAAAGACTATTTCAAGTTTAAAACATGAAGACACTAACAAACAGTGTCAAATTAAAAATCTTTTAGAAAGACTAACCACCGCCAAGACTGAACTTGTATTGGCTGAGTCTTACAGAGACAAATTTTTAAGCCAAGGTGATAAGTATGAGAAACTTTTCAAGATGAGCAGCACAACTGAACTGGTGAATTAACATGGGGCCGGTTTGGGATATAACAGAGTAGAACCTCCATCTGCATATACTTCTATGGTAGATGTTAGGTGTAAACCACTAGTTGACCTTGTGTATAATGAGGAATTGGACATACACAAGGTGGTTCAAACTGATAATCTCTCTGATCTAAATCCAAGTACCTCAACATGCTCAGATGAGGATGATATTCCTATTAAACCAGTAAAAGAAAAACAAGCTTTGAAAATTAAGAAACAAAATAAGAAAACTAAGAAACATTCAACAGTTTTTGTCAAAGATAAAAACACAGGAAATATCTCCTCAGATGAGTATGTGACTTGTTCATCTGACAAGTCAAAAAGAGGCAGATCAAAGGAAAGAAAGATCAATTTTTCAGGGAAACAGACAGATACTAAGGCCAACAAATATGTTGGAACATCCAAATCATCACTCTCTGTGGATCAAGGCTCAGCTTTCATCAAGAAGGATGAGCAACAATACACTCCCAACACTCAAACTATATGTTTGATATGTGGTGAGGAAAATCATTTTGCTGCTGATTGCTTCTATAATCCAAAAGGCAGAATTTCCTCAAAAGTACAGGGAAGAGGAAGAAAGAATAGCTGGAGTAAGTCATCTACCTCTTCAGAAGAACAAGGAAGAAATCCATTCAAGAAAGTATCGGAAGCTAATACTTATGACAGTCGGAAGGAAAAGGAAAAGTAGCTTCCGATGACTATCAAAGGAAACAAAGTCTTCCGACAACTCACAAAGTAAAACAAGTATGGAAGAAGAAGGATTCAACTGATAAAACATCCCTCTCATCAGAAGCAAGCACATCATCTGTTCTACCTAGGATGATGTCAAAGAAATTTACTTACAATGATGCAAATGGTATACCCAAGACCACATGGGCTTGGGTTCCCATCAGAAACTAATTCACTTCTGGTCATGTGCTGGGACAGCAGGGATCAAATGGCAACTTGTGGATATTGACAGTGGCTGTTCCAGGCACATGACAGGCAACAAGACTCATCTGCACAAATATGAACCATTCTTTGGAGGGTCTGTTGCGTTTGGAAGTGATCTAGTGGGAGGTTACATAACAGGTAGGGGCACAATCACTAATGGCAAGGTAAGCTTTGAGAATGTGCATTTTGTAAAAGAACTTAATTACAATTTACTAAGTGTATCACAGGTGTGTGATCAAAAGCACAACATGCTGTTTACTGAGCATGAATGCATTGTCCTGAAACCAGGATTTGTGGTACCAAACGATCAAATTCTGCTCAGAGCTCCAAGAAGAAACAACATGTATATGCTAGACATGAGCACAGCTGCACCTCTTAGTAATATAAGCTGCTTTGTCTCAAAAGCGTCACTTGATGAATCATCTCTTTGGCATAGAAGACTTTGTCATGTAAACTTCAAAAATATGAATAAACTTGTCAAAAATAACTTAGTAACTGGTTTACCAACAAAGGAATTCATTTGTATTGATAAATGTGTTGCATGCTTAAAGGGTAAGCAACACAAGTCATCTCATCATGCCAAAGAGATAAATTGTATTACAACAGTCATGCATTTACTGCATATGGACTTGTTTGGTCCCACAAGTGTTAAAAGTCTTGGTAGAAAGTCATATTGCTTGGTGATCACTGATGATTTCTCTCGGTATACCTAGGTATTTTTCTTAAATACCAAGGATGAAACCGCTGAGATCCTAAAGTCCTTTATACTTAGGGTGGAGAATGAAAGTGATCATCATGTAAAAATAATCAGGTCAGATCAGGGAACATAGTTCAAGAATCATATTTTAAATTCTTTTTGTGAATCTAAGGGTATCACAAGACAATTTAGTGCTCCTAGAACTCCACAACAAAATGGTGTTGCTGAGAGAAGGAATAGGACACTAATTGAGGCTGCAAGGACCATGTTGTCTGATGCCAAACTTCCAATAACTTTTTGGGCAGAAGCAGTCAACACTGCTTGTTATGTCCAAAACAGAATATTAGTAGTTAAGACACATAGTATGACTCCTTATGAAATTTTTGCATAAAAGAAAGCCATTCATTGGATTTCTCAAACCATTTGGATGTTAGTGCACCATCTTGAATACTAAAGATTACTTAGCCAAGTTTGCTGAGAAATCAGCAGAGGGCTACTTTGTTGGGTACTCTTCACATGCTAAGACTTATAGAGTATACATCAAAGCTTCCAGAGTTATTGAAGAGTCTGCAAATGTTCAGTTCAATGAGCATACTCTTAATAAACCTGGAATAGGCCCTGATTGGTTATTTGATCTTGATAGCTTTACATCTGTATTTAATCTGGTGAAAGAGTATGTTCCAGTTTCACAGACAGCTACCACAGACACCTTCAAAGGCATAAGAGAATATGACTTTCGTGTTGAACTGCCAATAGCTTCAAGACAAATCTTGGCAGAATCCACTTCAGCACAAAGTGGTATGTCACAATCTGAGACTATCAATACATCTCAGGCAGGCCCATCAATTGAATCTACTTTTGAACTACACCATCAAGAAGAAGTAGGAAGTCCTTCAGCAGAGGAAAATCCTCAGGAAACCACCATTCCCAGAGAAAACCAACCCTCTACAGTCCAATATCAGAATCCAACAGATCTGCCAGAAATTCAGCTTGAGATAGTACTGCCTAACCTTGAGTCACTCAATATAGGTAAGGCTTCTCAACTGGATGTAATTCCAAGAACTCGAATCCACAACACTCATCCAGTTGAGAACATTATTGGCAATGTAGAAGAAGGTGTAAGAACAAGAAGCTCTATGCATGAAGCAAACATCTGTTTGTATTCATGTTTTCTATCCCAATTAGAACCTAAGAAAGTTGCTGAGGCTTTAAAAGACAACAGTTGGGTAGAAGCTATGCAAGAGGAGCTTCTTCAATTTGAAAGACAAGGAGTTTGGAAGACTTGCCCTTTGCCTAAGGGTAAGTATGCCATTGGAACCAAATGGGTGTTCAGAAACAAGAAGGATGACAAAGGTGTTGTCATCAAGAACAAAGCAAGACTGGTTGTTCAAGGATATACTCAAGAGGAAGGCATAGACTATGATGAAGTCTTTGCACCTGTTGCCAGAATTGAAGCTATGGCATTTGCAGCTGCAAAAGATTTCAAAGTCTTTCAGATGGATGTTAAGAGTGCTTTCCTGTATGGAAAAATAGATGAAGAAGTTTATGTGTGCCAGCCTCCAGGAGTCGAAGATCCAAAGTTTCCTGATCATGTCTGTAAGCTTGATAAGGCTCTCTATGGGCTGCATCAAGCTCCCAGAAAATGGTATGAAACCTTTTCTTCCTTTCTACTGGCTAACAACTTCAAGAGAGGAACAATTGACAAAACTCTCTTTTTCAAGAAGTCTAATCAACATATCATGCTAGTTCAAATCTATGTTGATGACATTATCTTTGTTTCTACTAATGAATCTCTCTGCAAGGATTTTGAATCACTAATGAAGTCCAAATTTGAAATGAGTTCAATGGGAGAACTCACCTTCTTTCTTGGACTACAAGTGAAACAAACTCCTACAGGGATTTTTATTACTCAATCAAAATATGTCAAGGACATTCTTGAAAGATTCAAGCTCTCTGATTGCAAAGCACTGGGAACTCCTATGTCCAAGACTACATCTCTTAGCCCTGATCTTGAGGGGGAGGATGTTGATCAACACCAGTACAGAGCAATGATAGGCTCTTTGATGTATCTCACAGCAAGCAGGACAGATATCATGTTTGCAACTTGTGTGTGTGCAAGATTTCAGGCTAATCCCAAAGTCTCACATATGCTGGATGTGAAAAGAATCCTTAGATACCTCAAAGGAGCATCAAGTCTAGGATTATGGTATCCTAGAAATGAAGATTTCCAGTTCATGGCTTACACTGATAGTGATTATGGGGGTTGCAACATCAGCAAGAAATCCACATCAGGAGGATGTCAATTTCTTGGATCCAGGATTGTGTCTTGGCAATGCAAGAAACAGTCATGTGTATCTACCTCTACTACAGAACCTGAATACATAGCTGCTTCTAGCTGCTGTGCACAAGTCATCTGGATTCAAAATCAGATGAAGGATTATGGAGTAGATATGTTCAATACTCCTATTCAGATAGACAATTCCAGTGCAATCTCCATCACCAATAATCCTGTCAAACATTCCAAGACCAAGCACATTGACATCAGATATCATTTCATCAGAGATTGTGCAGAAAAGAAGTTGATTCATTTAGTCAAAGTTGATTTAGAACACAATTTGGCTGATCTCTTCACCAAGGCATTTGATGAAGGAAGATTCAGGTATTTAATAACAGCCATTGGTATGATTAACTTTGAATAAATGATTAAGGAGTGAATAAAACTTCGGAAGATATACTTAACTTGTCTTCGGAAGATAGATTAAGCCTTCGGAAGTATTATTCCTTCCTTAGTCGGAAGGTCCCACACTTCAGAAGTTAAATTACCTTCTGCAGCAATACTCTTCCGATACATTAACTTCGGAAGCATAGGCTTCTGAAGGTACTCTTCAAAAGAAGGTGTCTTCCGAAGAACATTTTGCCTGATGAACTTATCTAACATTTTAGAAGCATTGCTTCCGATGTATTAATTTTATGCTTCTTAATCATTGCTTCTGATCCTTCAGAAGCAGTACTTCCGATAGTATAAATTTTATACTTTGGAAGCAAATCTCTTCTGAAAACTTTTGGTCTTTCTCACTCCTTCCGAAAGCCACTTATTCGGAAGAAGCTCAGTACTTAGAGAAATTTCAAATATTTATTGTGAAACCAGCTGTCATCGGAAGACCTTTTTCTGACATCCGGATCTCAAATTTAATGTGTCTATATATTAAATGCTGAAATCCGAAGGTATAAAAAGGTCTCCCGCTCATTCATTTTCTCTCACCGCTTCACTTCAAAATTGCTTTTCCTCTTTCTCAAATCGTAACCTAAAAACCAACAAGTGAAATGGATCTTCTTGCATTCAAACCTGCTCACAATGTACCTGCGGAGTTATCGGCGGAGCATGATGCTGACTTCGCACCAATCGTTTCCTTTCTTCAAAGGAGCAGGTATTCCTTTGCACTCACTGTTCAGCCCTTGGTGTATGAATCTCATCACCAATAATTTTGGGCATCCTGTTCTGTTTCTTCTTCTTCCAATGGTCGGACTCTTAATGCCATCATTGATGCTCATCCTATTTCTATCTATGTGGAGACCATCTGTCGGCATCTCAAACTAAATGATGCAGGTGGAAAGGTCTCATTCACAAAGGATGAGGTAGCATCGACATTTCAGTCGATGGGGTACGAAGGTCCTCTCCCTTCAACAACCTATTTGAAGGGTAGAGTGTCCTATAATTACAAGTACCTCATACATTTGTTTCTACACTGTCTTTCCAATAAATCTGGTGGTTGGGATCAAATTCCATCTGACTTAGCTTCGGCTATTCATGGATTGGTCTCCAACCAACTGTTTAACTTCTCTGCGTTTATTTTCAATAATTTGGTTGACAATATTTCGTCACCAAAGAAATTTTGTATGTACCTCAGGTTTTTGCAACAAGTATTTTATGAGGAGTTGGGAACTTCCCTCTCTTTAACTGGGAATACATATAAAATGCCCTTGGTTTCTTCCAAGGTTTTTGTGCAACTAAAGAAGAAGGGTGCTCAGTTTTCAGGGAAATTCACTCCCCTTCTTCCATCTATGGAGTTACATACTCCTGAAGGTGACAGCTCTGTTAACCCCACAGATGCTGAACCCACACCTTCCACTGTTGTTTCCCACCCCATAAAGATCACCTACAAACGCAAACGAACCCATGTGCAACTCTCTACAGTTGCTCAGGCTCCTTCTACTGAACCCACACTAAAAAAGATGAAAAGGACTGCCCAGTAGTTCTGAAGGGGTCAATGCAGGTGAGGCTGCCACTAATGTTGATCTTAATCAAGATCCACAGGACAGTGGTACAGGCAATAGGACCTCACCTGTGGCAACCTATGTTGGGGAGGACTTCTTTGAAGCTCTTCTCAATGAAGGGAATCCAGGGTGCCAAGAAACCACATCTGGTGGTGGAGATGCAGGAGCTAGAGAGACAGAACAAGTCACAAATGTCTCTTTGGAGCCTAGGTCTCTAGTCAAGACTTCACAGTCCCCTTCTGGGACTCAGTCTCCTTCTGAGACTGCAGCCCAGGTTGCCATGGAAGAAACTAGTCTTGAACAACCTTCATTCTCCATGGAACCTGTGATTGAAGCTGCTGAAAACCTCTCCTCTTCTCCTGAGCTCTATGTGGACACTAATAAGGAATCATCCAAGGTGGTTGGTCAACCGGAGGGGACAGTGAATGCTGAGGTTAACTCCGAAGCTGCAGCTGCTTCCGAAGGCCCAGTCATTCTTGATGATTCCTCCATAGAAGAGCTACATGCCAATGAACCAATTGGTGAGGCTACAGGAGATATCTCCTCTGGGGTAAAGATAACTGCTAATGACAAAGGAAAAAGGAAGCTAACCCCAGAGGAGGAAGCAGAACAAGAGGAGAGGATTCCCAAGAAGACAAAGGGCCGACCAGATACTTCAATGGATGATGAACTCATCAGATTGTCTGCCCTTCTTCAAGAAAAGGGGTATGATATTGATGAAGTCCTTAGCTGGTCGGTACCTAGAATGGCTGCCGAGCTGGACATGGTGCAGCAGCAAGAACAGGCGGCTGCTGCAACCAAAGCCCAAATGAAGCTAACTAAGGCACAAAAAGATAAGGCTTACAGAGACAGTCTGAAAGCCTTCCTACTAGAATATGGCTTCCATGCTCGGCAGCTAGGCCCTATGAAGAACTCAACCATGGATATGCACATCAGAGATATTAAGGCTAAAGTAGCCAGAGGTGAGTTACCTTCAATTGAGTTACCTAATGAAAGGCTTAGGTTTAGGGGGAGGAGCTAGAATAGAACTTCCCCTCTCTGGTGCAGGGATCAGAGAGGGAGAATAAGTCATGTGTGGGGAAGCAACAAAAGCAATGTTCCCCAACATGTTCCCCCTAAATCCTAAAGAAGAACAAATAACTCCTCCATCAAGCCCATCTATGGACAACATGCCAATCTCTTCAGTGATCAAGTTCAACAAAGGGAAAAAGACTGCAAGAACACAATCATCATCAAACCCTGATCCTGAGAGCACAGGCTGATGAGAGGAGAACAGAACCCTCAATTGCCAAGGATGTTGGGTCACAGCCTACTGCAACAATAGGTGCAGCAGTAGGATCTACTGTGGAAGCACAACAAGCCAGAGATCAGAGGAGTCAAGCTACTGCTCAAGAAAGACCAAGATTCACAAGAAGAAAAAGAATGACCAGAAGGAAATAGAGAATATCTGCCATCTCCTCTGACTCTGAGCCAGACTCACCTCCCCCAGGACCACAAGTCAAATCTACAGCCAGACCCTATGAACATCCAAAAGATTTATATGATCTAGCACATCATCATACCTACATTCCCATTGTAAAGTGGAGCTACAATAGAGTTCACCAAGAGTTTACTCTCTTTCTGCTCAATGGAGGAATAAAAGTTGTAACATTGGTACAACTGTTTGTGCTGGCTGCACCTTTTGTGTTTGACTTAGAAAACTCCCTCTTGAAAATCCAGGCAATGGACAAGAAGGGAGGCAAGCTCTCAGGTGGGTAAAGGCAAGGGCACAAGTCCTGAGGGGAGAGAAAATTGTAAGGAGGATTCCATAGGAAGTTTTGGTAGAATCAGCCTAGGGGAGACTGTAAAGACTAATAAAGGCTGATGCTCACCAAACTTCTAAGTATAGGAGCTTAAATGACTAAAAGCCTTCGGAAGGAAGAAGTGATTCTTCGGAAGCAACATTGCTTCCGAAGGATAACTTGTTCCTGCTGAAGGTTATACAAGACAACTGCTTCTGAAAAATAACACTTAAAGGTATTAAAGCTTCCGAAGACATAAAGCCTCCGAGGAATCTTCTTCTGCACCAAAGACAAAGACAAAGACTTCCGAGGTTTATCCTCTGACAAAGACTGTAGCTGATTAATTTCATAGTACAAAAGGGACTGACACAAGACATGCTGGTCTGACTAAATACAAAAGGAACATACCTAAAGTCAGATAGCACCTTACTTCCCTTCCACAGCATTAAATGCAAAAGATTATCTGAAGCTTTGAAGATCATCAACATTAAATGCTTTGTGTGTCCAGCTAGTCTTTGATTAAGTCAATGTCAATATTTGTAATAATTGTAATTGAGTGTCTTAGCCTGTTAAGACACTCCTCATACTAGAATAAGCTTTACTTTATGTACTTGTCTAGTATACCCAAGTTGTATTCCTAAGTGTATACGGTTGTAGCCTCGGCTATATAACCTCCCATTGTATGTTCGCAAAAAGTGTGCTTGTACACTTCTTACTTTGAGAGAAATATATCCTTGAGCTTGAAATTATTCTCGTGTTCTTATTAGTGTTCAAAGATTATTGCTTTGTCATCTTGAGTGTGATTGTGAGATTATTCTAACAGAACATTCCGCATCTGTTAGAATTAAGTAAGAAATACTTGTGAAGTGTTGTTTGATTTAGCAACCCGATCCTACAATAACATATCAAATAATTAATTTAAAACATGTACACAACGCACAATTTTATGAAAAAAAAATATTAATAGTGTGATAACTGCGTACGAGGAATTACGTCAGCAATGAATTGAACACCTTTGATCGTGCTTGATATCCACGTTGATTTAGTAATTTTGATTATTGCAGGATGATAGTATGCGAAAAATGAGGAACATGGGCGAAAACCGCGTACAAAATGGAGTTACGGATGGTCCGGAATCGCAAAACGAAGTTTCTGTCAAAAAATGGAAGAAATGGTCTTCGCAGTACGCGATGGAGAAGTTGAGGGTTCACCGCGGTACGCGATGCTTGAAAATATCTGAGATTTCTCCGGATTTCTTCGCGGTACACGAAGCCTACTTTTCTTCTCTTTGCGGTACGCGACGGATGGGGATGTCGCCAACTTGCTTAAAAGAGATCAGATTTCATCAGATCATCATCATCATCATATTCTTTTTCTTCCAGCCGAAGACACCACCATCACCTTTGACATTTTCTTCATCCAACTCACAAAATCTCTGTTTTAAAGCCTCTGGAACGTTTAGATCGCATCCGGGAACGTTTATACGAGTTCAGATCATCTTTCTATCCTCAGAACTCCTCCAGATTAGGTAATGGTTCAATCTAACCTTCTATTTTGATAATGAATGATTAAATCTTGTTTTTGAACGTAATGATATAGTTAGGGTTGTTGATTATTGCCTAGATGATGGCTAGGATTGATTACAAATGACAAACTCGCACTGTTAACGGGTAAATCCTTGTTTTGATCCGTTGTAATGCCCGGTTTGCATGAAATCATAACAATGATTATAATGGTTTAAACCATTTGGTTTTGACAATGTAGGTGATTAGTTTGATTAATCCTTGACATGCAACGTGAAAGTTGAGTGTTTTAAACTAATCACAATCATTAACATACTCATTGGAACGATTATCTGATGCTACTGATAACAGTCAGATTAGTATGTTAAACATGGTTATAAAACCTATTCTAATACTACATTGTGATATTCCATGATAATTGGGTAATCAATAACAAGGATTGATCATTCCTAAGCCATTAAACTGTCTAGGAATTTCTTTAGCATTATAATCAACAACATTAACTATTTGTTTAATCTGAGATTATATGGATTAATCAAAGGTGTCATCAACCTAGTATTAGGAACCTGAATCAGTAGAGGTTCCTACATCATCATACATTGTATGATATGATATTAAGATAATCATTAAAAATCTTATATTGGTATGATGACCATTAAGGCACTGTCATTGACATTGGACGTTCAAGAAGATTTAATCAGTAAGTTAAGACATTAATAACTCATTAAATAAAGCTAAATGCAGAATCATCATATTATTACCAGTTTGTGTGATATTCTGCTACCATTGAATCATCAGGTGAGTTTCGTACAACCCCTTTTCTTTTTACTGTTTTATAAACATCGGGGTAACTCTGTAAACTATTTTCTGAACATATGATATGTATCACTGAAATCTGTGTGATTTCATGTGACTTTTTGTGTGATTTCATGGGATTTTGCCGTTAGTAACAACTATCACAGTATCAAAAGTCCTCATTCGTGAACTGTATCTAGTGAACACATGTGCGGCCGAACAGGAACCATTGATAGTACTATTGGCTGACAACCCATTTGCTGGGAGGATTGCTTCTCCCCTGGTGTGAATGTTTGGTACCTGTTTCCATTACAACTTCTTAATGTTAGTGATAGACATTAAGATAATGAGGCATTAAGATATTTACCGACGGGTAGTATCTTCGTGAATGAACAACTGTCCGAAAGGAACAAGATACGGGTCCCATGGTTATCCAGAACTGAACTTTTTGTGTACATTACTTATCATATCATATTGTTCTAACTGAACTGTCGAACTCACCAGCTTTGTGCTGACGTTTCAAACTTAACATTTTTGCAGGTCAACGGTGACAACATTGTGAGGATGCACGTCACACTTATGTAATTAAGGAATTTAGAGTGTGTAATAAACTTAGTTCACTACAAGAAAAGACAGCAATAGTGGCGACGCCTTTAGTGGCGATATGATCAATAACGGCGACATATAATGAATTCCCGGATCCGGCATTAGCGGCGATGGCATTAGCGGCGACCGTCGCCGCTAAAGGTATCTTAAACGCGCCCCTTTTTCCCTCCTTTCCCATTTCTCTCCCGCTCGCTACTCACTTTCTCTGCCTCTCTCTACGATCTGCAACCCTTTCTCTACCATTTCTCCCGATCAACCCCACCATTTTGAACCGTCGCCGGCTCCGACCATCTCTCCCCAGCCAAGCTTCGATCGACGCAAGCAGTGGACTCCTCCCGTGCAAGCTGCGACCGTGCTCCGACCTGCTCCGGCCGTGCTCTAACCGTGCTCCGACCTGCTCCAACCTTGCTTAGTCTCCTGACTTGCTTCCGATCAAAGAAGGTTAATTTTTCTTCTTTTTTCGTTGTTTTCTTTAGGGTTTTTTTTTTCTGTTCATTTCATCTGTTGTTCTTGGCTTTAGTTTTGAGAGAAAGGAATTGTTCTTGGCTTCAGTTTTGTAATTGTTCTTTGCTACAGATCTGTTGTTATTTAGTTTTTGAGAGAAAGGAATTGTTCTTAGCTTTAGTTTTTGCTACAGATCTGTTGTTATTTGTTGATGAATTGCTACAGAATGGTTTTAAATATAATCATCTTATTGTTTCTGTTGTTCTTAGCTTTAGTTTTTGCTACAGATCTGTTGTTATTTGTTGATGAATTGCTACAGAATGGTTTTAAATATAATCATCTTAATGTTTCTGTTGTTATTATTTGTTGACACAGCTCCCTTTGATCGGTATTACACTGCTCCGAGTCTCATTGTTGTTCAGGTTTAATTTTTTGTTCTTCTGCTCCAATCAACACAGCTTTTCGGCATTAATTTTTGGTCTCAGTTCCCTCTCTCGATCTTATGCTACAGATCTGTTGTATATTTTGGTTGAACAACATATATAAATGGTTGAACAAAGCAAATGGCAGTTGGTTAGGGTTGGGTTAATATATGAAAAATTAAAAAAGTTGACGTGTTTGATATAAAAACATGAAGCAATACCAAAAAGACCTAAAAGATTTAGATGTAGATTTGTTCGATCTACATTTTCTTGCAATAATTTAGTGTTATGTAATGAGATTTGATTGAGGGTGAAGTTTAATTTGGGCGAAGTTTAATTTTCTTGCAATTACCTGCTTGCTTATTATGAATTTCTGTCTAACTACTTGTAAATATGTTGTGTATGACCATTGAGAAGGGTTTTCAGAATTTGACATTGTATTTAATATATTGTGAAAACAGAGTGATGGGGATTATCTAGACAGACATTGTGCTATCTTTGTTAGGTAAGTGAGGATTATATGTTGTTTTTTTTTTTGAAAATAAACTTGACTTTATTGCATTGTGCTATCTTTGTTAGATTGTGTAACTTGCACTGTGTCTTTCATTGTTTTTCTATTAGCATTTAACCATTTCTCTTTCTCTCTTTTTTGTGTGTGCTGGGATTATCGTATGCAGTTGACTCTATAACTTTGGATTGCTGGTGTATCAAATAAATCCATGTGAGTTGACCATTAACAAGTATTTCAACATCTTTTATGCATTAGATCTTTCAGAAGAAAAGGTAATACTTGTTTATGATGCTCTACCACCCCCAATTGATCCATTTCACATGTATGGGCTGAAAATTTTCCCAAGTCTATTGACTCTACTAATGTTATTTGAAGATTGTTGAGTGGAAAGATATTGATCTGTGTTTGTTTGTGTATCACCTTATCATTCATGTTCATTGCTTGCAGGTTGTAGAAAGGTGCATTTTCGTTAAACCCTACTGAAAACAGGTTAGATATTTCTGCCTCTCACATTTTAACTCCTGATGTTATTGTATGTCTGTTTATTATTGTTTTAATCCACTTTGGCATTGATTTTAACTCTGAAAGTTGTTTGCAGGTTGATAACTTTGAAGATATTCAATTGGAACAAAGGCTACGTGAAGCAAAATCATCCCCACCAATTATTGTAAATCCTCAAGTTGCTAGATAAGTGAATTTATGTAGCCTTTTATATACTTTTTTTATGTGTTAAACAAAATCTCTATGGTTTATTTTGTTTATATATGTTGTAAACAAGATTCGAATGGTTAATTTGGTATTTATGTGGTTTCATATGTTTCATGTCAATTATTGAAGCGTAATTTATAATTTCTGCATTTTTAGAAGCCAGGAAACTCGAAGTTTAAAGCAGAATTTTTTTAAATAGGGGGAAGTAGTATTAGTGGCGACACCTTTAGTGGCGATTTTGCTCATTAGCGGCGACCAGGTCAATAGCGGCGACAGGATTAATAGCGGCGATTTTGGACCATTACCGACGATTTAATAGTGGCGACCCTTTAGCGGCGATTTGTCGCCGCTAATACCTTTAGCGGCGATTTTTGGGACCTTTAGCGGCGATTTTTGTCGCCGCTATTGCTACTTTTTCTTGCAGTGGTTGTTATAATACTGTGATGACGAAACTTTTGTATAATATTTATTTTAAGTGAATCTGTGTGCTGTGATATTGGTTCAAGTAAGTCACACCTCATCTCTGAGACATCACCACTATGCTTCCGCAGCCAATAGAATGAGACTTATGACATCATCTCAGGTGACGAGGGGTGGGGGTGTGACAAATAGAATGTTTTATACTCTGAAGTACAAATACTAGTGGATGAGTGAGTATTTCTTGTTCACAAAATTGGCACCAAATAGGCTCGATCAAGAGAAGATACTGATAATAACAAATAGTTTCACCATATTGTATAGTGAACAAGTCACCTTAAGACTTCTACTCTACCAGACCAGGATTATAGTTTGCTGTCATTATTCACACATGTGTACTTAGTTCAAAACTCATAACATTAATGATGCTTGTAAAGTGTTGTATGATGTTAGTGTATATTTTGTATTGTAAAACTACATTTGTAAAATAACAAGACCTTTAATCTTTACTTTAAATTATTTCAAGTTTTTATGTTATTTTGTGTCAAGCCTTGGACTTATCAAATAATTTTTATTTGACCATGTGTTTTTCAAAATTTTTATTCACGTATATTAACATGTTAGGCAGTTTTTCTATAATTTATTGAATGTCTTAAACCCATTGATTGATTACGACAAGCTTAGACCACAAAACAATTGCATTTCCTTATTTGTGTCGGCTTTTGAAGTCCAAACCTCAATTAAATTTAGTGAGGTTTGAAAGTGGATATATAAAGCTTACCTTTTGACATAAGAATCAGGTTATTTGTTTGGATGAAAAATGAACGTGTTAAGATTTCTCAAAGTCGATGAGTCACATGAAATCTATTTTTACTGGTATATAGATCTATATTTTCATTTATGAAAGTAAAAGATTAAAATAAACTGGCAGGTAAGCGGACAACTAGAAATAATAAATCAACACCCAAATAACACCATATATATTACATGTGATCAAACTCAATTACTAATTAACAATTTAACACAATAACGAATCATTCACAACCCACTTAAAAAAGTAAGAAGCACCAATTTTTAGACACAATTTGTATATTGAGTTATTGAATTTGATGATCAGAATTCACTTTCGGTTCCAACTTAAAAAATGGATCGAAACAATAGCATACCAGTGTAAACTGTTATCCTTCACATCACAACAACCATAATTTATAAATTGAGTGGATCATGATATAATTTTAAAAGTTAAAACTTGTTAGAATGATAAGAAATTTAGTTGATTTTGTTGTAATTTGTATCTTTAAGAATATGAAACAATTTTATAAAAGGAAAATTAAAACTTCACCTTCTTAAAATTTAGAATTTTTCAATTTGAATAATATTTTTTTGAATCCCGTCAGGAAAAAAAATAATTTTATTATATTATCATAGATAATAAGATAAAGATTTAACTTACATTTATTATATACTAGATTAATACCACGTGTATTACACAAGTTAAATAAAAAGATAATAAATAGTAATAAATGAAATCTAAATTCTAATATGAAATATTATTAAAATTTGGTATAATTTAATACTTTAAGTAATAATTATATATATTACTTTCCTTAAACACTAAGTTTTTCAAAGTTTTTTTATTTAAACATTTCAATTAAAAAAATAAATATTTTATATTTATATTAATTTAATTTTTTTTAAAAAGTATGCTTTTTAATATTAATATATTTTAAATGTATTAAAATACATTTTTCATTTTAAAATGTAAAAAAAGTATATATATATGTAATGAAATGTATTTAATATGAGATAGAGGCGGGAAACCAAAGCTAAGGTGCTCTTGGAACATTACGTATGTTCATATAAACCTTTATTTATTAAAATAGATTTGTGATTTAATTTTGTTTTTTGTTATTTTTTTTGGTATTGGTTGGCTGTTTAAAAAAATATATTTTGACATTTGAAATCAAGTGACAGGTTTTCTCATTGTTTTTGGCTAATCTCGTGGCAGATTTACCTTGATTATTTCATTCTACAGTTCTTCATTTTTGTTTTACTTCGATTTGTTTTCTCTGCAATCAAACACTAATTCGTTGTGATGACTTTTCGTTTTCAAACGTGAATTTGAACATATGATTGCATGAAAAACCTTTTTGTTCTTTCAAAAAAAAAAAAAAATCACCAATTTTTTATGGGTGGTGTTAAACTCACACCCAAAAATAATGTCTGCACACCCCTCAAACGACCCGTAGTGGCCACTACGGGGCGTTTAGGTACGGATTGTACTATCTCGGTCAAACGACAGGTACCATGATTAGACCCAAACGCCCCGTAGTGGGCACTACGGGGCGTTTTTGTACGAGGTTCTGCAAAAGCTTCCGACATGTCAGTTGATTAGACCCAAACGCCACGTAGTGGTCACTACGGGGCGTTTAGGGTCCCTAAACGCCCCGTAGTGACCACTACGTGGCGTTTAATGTTTAAAACGTGACAAATAGGTTGCAACTTACGAATTCATCGGCCATATATACACACATACTGATTTACAATATTACGCGTTCTCTCGAATCACTCTCCAAATACTTGAACCAGTTTCTCTTGTTTCGTTTAATAAATATCTACACTCTACAGCCGTGTTTTTTATTTGAAATATGTCTTGGTGGGACGGAGACTTTTTCTTTGGTCAATATTCCGACGTTTCGCGTGTGGCTGAAACATATCAGGTACGAAACTGTGTTTACTTGCTTTTATTGTTAATCAAATGACAAACTAATCATAATGTTTTTAAGGATGAGACTGGCGTGCAATCGTCTGAGGCGACAAATAGACCCGCATTGCCAGATCTTAACGAAGAGGTTGCGGGTCAAACTTCGTACTGGCAGTTTGATTTGAACCAGGAACCTTGCTATGATGAAGACGTTAACAGGGAATGTTACGGTGGTGAACAATCACAACCACCCCAAGTGGCCGTTAAAAAGGAAGAAGCTGACATTGTATACCAAAATATGGACTGGAATACCAATGAGGTAATATATTTTCACTTGTTTTTAGTTAGACGGACATTAGTTTAATGACAACATTGTTTTCAGATATTCATTTCTGTGGAGGAGCTGATGGCATGGGTGAAAACTAGAGCCCTTGATAATGGATACATCGTAGTTACCGGACGATCTAAGAAAAAGAAGGGGACTGATGAGGTCAACAAAATCTGGCTTGTGTGTGATCGTGGTGGTGAACACAATAGTACAGCCATCTTAAGGCGTACCGGTAGCAAGAAAATCGGGTGTCCTTTTAAATTAATAGGGATATACGACTCTGATTCTTATGGTTGGAAGCTTCAGGTCAGAAACGACAAACACAACCATGAACCTGCTCAAAATCTTGAGGGGCACCCGTTTGTTAGAAGAATGTCCGAGCAGGAACAAAACATGGTGCACCATCTGACTGAGCAACACATGGACCCACGCAACATACTTTCCAGCCTAAAGAAGCATAATCCCAACAACGTCTCCATCCGTAGAGACGTATACAATGTGCAGCATAAATTTAAAAATAAACAAAAAATCGGATCAACCCCAATGCAGGTCTTAGAGAACCTGCTACATACTAAAAATTACGTATACTTTACTCGGGAAAACTCTGAAACGAATGTCGTGGAGGAGATTTTCTTTTGTCATAAAAAATCATACACTTGGTGGCGTGCGTTCCCACATGTTCTTATGATCGACGCGACTTACAAGACTAACATGTACAAACTTCCTTTTGTACAGATAGTTGGTGTTACCTCAACACACCATACGTTTTGTATTGCTCACGCGTTCGTGAGTAAAGAAAAAGAGGAAAATTATCATTGGGTTCTAGAACGAGTAAAAGATATGCTAGATAAGTGTATGGAGCCCCGCGTGATAATAACCGACAGAGACCTTGCTCTGATGAATGCATGTCGTAAGGTCTTTCCGCACGCTTCCAGGTATTTATGCAGGTGGCACATAAGCGAAAATATCGCAAAACACTGCAAGGCGAGTTTTTCAGACGGTGACTGGAAAAAGTTTAAGGGTCGTTGGGGGAATTTGTGTGACTCTTCGTCGCCTGAAATTTACGACTACAACTATAACCGCCTGTACCAACAACTTGTCTCAGATAACCGTCAAAGTAAGCGTCATTCAATATCGTTATGATTATTTTTGGTAAAATTACGTTTTCGTATGTCATAGTTTTTTTTTATTTCAGGGGTTTTGAATTATGTGACTCAGACTTGGTTAAACCCATACAAAGACATGTTTGTCACAGCCTGGACTAACAGAACGCCTAACTTTGGTCAACGTACAACTAACAGAGTCGAGAGTCAACATTCAAACTTAAAAAGATATCTAAGAACCACTAATAACTCGCTTTCGACACTGGTAGGTTTTGTTGATCAAATGATAGAATTACAGGAGGTAAACATGAAACATGGGTTTGAAACAAGTTTAATAAAAACAATGGGTCATCATAAAATACCCTTGTTTAATAACTTACGTGGCAAGGTTTCACATAAAGCTCTTGATTTACTACTTGATGAAATAAATAAGATCAAGGTTATGCGTCAAGGTAGTATGTCATGCGACCAGTTGTGGACAAGTTGTGGCTTGCCATGTGCCTGTCGGATCTCAACATACGAAAATACAGGTATCAAATTACTGTAATCAATTCCTCTTTGTTTGTTTTTTACATTTTTTTGTTGTAAACTGACTATTTTCCTTTCATTTGTATACAGACACGATTATCCCGCTTTCTGATATAGACGTCTTCTGGACAAAACTTGACACTAAGTACCCGACACTTCTAGAAGACGAAGAAATCGACGTTGCAACACAAATGGGTCTGGTGACGCAGGAAATAAATTTAAAACCTGAGTCAGTGAAAAAGAGTCTGGTGAAAAAAATACTTTCGCAGGTGTTTCCGTTTAAAAGTGAAAAGAAAACGCCATTGGTTCAGAAGGATACACGCGGACGTCCGACATTGAAGACTCAACAACAAAGGGGGAGTGAATCTAGACAAAGCGCAGTTGTCGACTCACAAGAGAGTAGTTTTCAACTTCCAAGGCATAGTTCTTTCACTCCAGCAATGTCAAACCAGCAAAGACCCTCCTTCCAACGTAGTCGTTCAACATCTTCTAGAGGGAAAAAAGGAGTCGAGACAAGTCAAGTTGACTCGGTAGTTGCCTCGCCAGTGAAACCAGAAGGAATGAACAATCTTAGACGATTTGGTCGTTACATTCCTTCAATGCTTCATTGTTATGTAAGCAACATACAAGATGTTATGCCAGATGGTAATTGTGGATTCAGGTCTTTAGCCGTTGGGTTAGGGTTCGATGAAAATCAATGGGGTTTCATTCGACAGCAACTGTTACAAGAGGTGGACACCAATAGGGAAGCATACAGATATGTTCTTAACTCCGTTGATGAAAATTTATATGAAGCAATACGTCATAGCATAAACTGGTTTGATATCAAACCTGCACCTGAAGAACATTGGATGCTTATGCCTTATACGGGACTCGTTGTTGCACAAAGATTTGGCGTTATAATATATCATTATATATAATAAATATTAAATATAATATAATTATATAAAACAAAATAAATGATAATAATATAATTATACTTAATATAATCAATTATATTACATTTAAATATAATTATATATATTACATTTAATTATATAATATAAATTATATATAATAAATATTAAATATAATATAATTAAATATAATAAATATTAAATATAATATAATTATATAAAACAAAATAAAAGATAATAATATTAAATATAATCAATTATATTACATTTAAATATAATTATATATATTACATTTATATATATAATATAAATTATATATAATATATAATATAAATTAAAAATTAAAAAAAAAAATAAAGCTAAACGCCACGTAGTGCCCACTACGTGGCGTATTAGCATTTAATAACCCCCAAAACGCCCCCCGTTTCCCCACAAACGACCCACGCGACCCCGTTTCCTCTCTACGCCACCGCCGCTGACCGCCGATCGGATCTCGTTTGGACCTCGTTTGCTACTTCAAGGTTAGTAATCCGACCGTTTAATCTTGGTGGATGACCGGGGGTTGGGTTTTTGGAGCATACGCGGCTTAGGCCGGTCGTTTGGAGCACTACGGGGCGTTTGCCCCTTCTGGTTCAAATCAAACGCCCCATATGGGGCACTACGGGGCGTTTGCTCCTTTTTTTTTTTAATTATTAATATTTATTTATTATTTATTATTATTGTTGTTATTATTACTATTATTAATATTTATTTAATATTTATTATTATTGTGCCATTGTGTATTATTAATTATTATTCTTATTATTTATTTGTTTATTGTTATTATTTATTAATACTATTATTATTATTTATTTAATTTTTATTATTATTGTTATTATTTATTATTGTTATTTATTGATTATTTATTATTATTATTGTTATTATTGCTATTATTAATATTTATTTACTATTTATTATTTATTGTTATTATTTATTTATTATTTTTATTTATTATTGTTATTTGTTTATTATTTATTATTACTATTATTATAATTTATTATTTATTATTTATTATTCGTAATTTGTTTTATTTTATTTGTTCATCATTCAGATATGTCTTCTTCTGATGAGATGGAGTTTGCTGGTGACGATGTGGGACAGCCGCATGTTGATGATTTAGATGTAGAGTTTGACGAGCTTATGGACCATCCCTGGTTGGCATTTCCTCAGGGGACGAGCGCGCTTAAGAGGCGCGATCGTCTCCTGAAGAAGGAGATGGGCAACCAGAAGGCGATTGATTACGACCTGATGGCCGAGCTTGGCCAGCTGGAGAGGATGACGACGATCATTGGCGAGGACACGCCATGGTCTCGTCTTTTTGAGATGACGTATGCTCCACAGTACCGACTTATTACTGTGGAGTTTCTTTCGACATTTAGGTACAGGCCTCAGGCTGCTGATTTCCAGCCACAGCCGGGTCAGGCCCAGCCGGCAGAGGTTTCCTTTAGACTCTGCGGGGCCCCGTACCATTTGTCTTTAGCCGAGTTTGGGAGCGTACTCGGTTTGTACACCGAGGAGGAGACTCAGATGCCGATCTACACGACGGCTATTCATACAGCTGACGACGCCGTCGTCAGTGCTTGGTGGCCTCGGATAGGCGACGACGCCTTTGTCCGCAGCGCCCGGGTCACGCGTATTCGTGACCCGCTCATTCGATATTTGCACCGGTGCATTGCCTCGTCTGTTACAGGACGTGGCATGAGCCAGGAGTGGTGCACTTCACAGGATTTATTTTTTTTGTATTGTATATTGACTCGGAGACAACGTGCAACCTTGCACGTTGTCTCGCCGAGTACTTTAGCACGTATTACCACCGCCAGGAGAGGGGGCTGATCTTCGGGGGGGTATATGTGACACGTATTGCTCGTTTTAACGGGCTTATAGATATGGAGCCTGCCGGTATGGAGGCCTTTCATCCAGTTCGTTTAGATCGACGGACGGTGCTTGGGATGCGTATAGCGCAGACATTCCCACGGGTCGGGCTTCGATTTTCCCTCGAGAAGGGGGTCATTTGGCAGCCGGGGCCAAATGATCTCCACTACAGAGACGAGGACCCTATGCCTGTGTTCCCACAGCCACAGCCGCAGCCGCAGCAGCCGCCACCGCCGCCGCCACCACATGGTGAGGGGGAGCCGCATGCTGATGTCCCACATCAGCATCCTGAGCGCATATACAGAGCAGTGCGGCTTCCCGCTCGTGTAGAGGCTATGTTACAGGGGATAGCTGATTCGACTCAGCAGCTCATCCAGCAGCATCAGCACATGCAGCAGCAGCTGTTGCAGATACAGCAGCAGCAGACGCAGATCCTCCAGCAGCAGTCTCATCATACTCGACGACTGGATCGGTTGGAGGATCTGATCTCGTGGCATGTGCATGTGGAGCTTAGGCATGCAGAAGGTGAGGGTATTCAGCTTCCTGCAGTTCCTGGGCCACGAGATTATCCTCCCCCACCTCCACCTCCACCTTAGTATTTTCAGTCATATTTGTATTTGTTAAACAGACACTTGTATTCATGTTTATAGTTTGTATATATTTGGTTGTTTTGGTTGATGATGCGTGCATATATCTGATTGTTTTAGTTAGTGATGCGTGTTTATTATTTAAATATGCTTTGTTGTTGATACATGTTTATTATTATATGTTTTTTTGTTGATGCGTGTAATATGCTTGGTTGGTGATGCATTATTTATCGTATTACTCTGTAACATCAGTATGCTTAAACAAAGAACGTCATTCATATATAAATTATTTAATATATTTAAATTTTAATTAAATCTAAAAATTAAAAACATTTTTAGCTTTCAAAACTAAATGTTTTAAAAAACAATTAAAAAATAAACGAATTGAGAGATCGTAAAAAGTAAAAAACAAGTTTTAAACAAAAAAATATTAGATTTTTACAAACAAAAAAACATGCGTTTAAAAAAACAACTAAACTTTTAAGTACGAGAGATACGTCGTCGGAAAATAAAAATGCTACGAGAGATACGTCGCAAATACGCAAAATATAAAAATAGTTTTTAACAAAAAAAACTATATTTTTACACATCAAAAATCATACCCAAACCCCCCAAATCACCCTCAAACGACCCAAGCTGCGTTTGCCCTTTTTTTTGACCTAAACGCCCCGTAGTGGTCACTACGCGGCGTTTAGGGCCTGAAAAAGCTGACAAAAAGAATTCTGTCGTTTAAGGTTGTCAGTCGTGGGTCAAACGCCCCGTAGTGGCCACTACGGGGCGTGTGAGTGGCGGCGGGGGTGTTGAATTAAAATACTGGGGTGTGTATATAACCCTTCCCTTTTTTATTGATACATGAGTTTTGTTCTTGAATAATGATCACTGGTACATATTGATAATATTGTGGATTCCATACATAGTAGCTTTCTTTGGTGGTTTTATGGATCAAAAACACAAAATTTTGTATTTAACTGTGTTAAATTTTATAAATATTGTTGTTGAATGCTTTAAAGTTTTGTCGTCGTCATCTTACTCAGTATATCTCATTATTAGCAAATCTAAGGTAAGGATACAAGGAGAGAAAGATGTTGACAATCTTACCTCTACACCGTAGAAATATATGAATAGAGAGGTTGCTTTCAATGAGATCCCCGGCTCATAATGCCCGATTAGCCGACCAAGTATCAACCCAACGTTTTTAACGTTATTTTCACAAAAATTAAGTAATATAAGGTTAAAATTAGTGAAATTTTAATTTTGTCCCTCAAAGTCCGACACATATATAACTATACTTTTAATGTATAACATAATATATTTAGTTTTATTATATTTATCGTAATTTGATTAATTAAATCAACTGTTTATACGAATATTCACTTAAAATAAGTAAATAAAAATTCTAATATATTAAAAGCTCCTTTATGTCCGCGAGCCAACTTATGCTCAATAATTATACAAGTTATATTTTAGGGCTCGTGATCTGACTCAAGTTCGTTTAGACTTGGTTTGTTTGAGTTTTCTAATGATCTAATCTCAAGTGGCTCATGAGCTGACTTAAGTCGTAAAAAAGGAGGTAGGTGGAGAGGCGGGTGACAGTGGCAAAGGAGGAGAAAGTAGTGGCTTCGATGGTCCGAATTGGGGACTTATAACAAGCATATTGGTTGGGTTTGTTGTGGGATTTTGGGTTATAATTGTTCCTCTGGTGGGTAGCAAATTATAGAGGAGTATATATTATGAATTTTCTGTATGGTATTTGGTGCAAGTTGTGTGGTTTCGGTCAACAAAATAAACAACCGGCTCTTATTAGATTCGGATTTTTGACCCGTTTTTGGCCGATTCTGGTTTTTCTGAGAAACCGTAACTCCCTTTCCCCATCGGTACAAATAAGACCGATTCCGGTTCGGGTTGTATGTTCTGGTTCGGGATTGTTTGCCCACCTCTAGCCTAGGCTATTAACAAATATGTCGCTATAAATTCCCATGCCAATTTTAATTACATGCAATATATTGACAACAAATTAAATTATATATTCCACGCATTAATCTAAACTAAATTACATTCTGTCAGAAGCTAAATGCGCGCAAACTAAATTACCTCTTGCCGAGGATAGAATCCGTTACCTTCTCATTTAAAAAACAAAGCTTTTATCGAAAAACAAACATTTATCAATAGGTTAGTTGCACATTGACTAATAAAAAATAGTTAAAAGACCAGGCCTTTATTAAAAAAAAAAAGTGAAAACAAAATTGTCAAGAAGGAAAATCGAACCTAAAACCTAGGAAAGGAAAGAATGGTATACGGTCAATGAGGAAGGCTACATTATTATATATATTAATTAGCAAAGATACTCCTCCTCACAAAAACACTGCTCACTTTAACATATACATACAATATATATACTGAACATAGCCCCTTACAACACACACAACATAGCGCCTCACAATTCATTTTAGGGCATTTTCGTCAAATTTGTGAAATGGAGCCGTCAAAATGGAGCCGTCATTTCCTTTCTTTGAATTTCAATTAATTTTGAATTTTCATTTAAAATCCTGAACTTTAAGTTCTTATTTTTAAATCTTCCTATCACTTTACTCACATATTTTTAATGTTCACACGATTTCAACACGTCATTAGGTTGTCGGATAAAAGTCATTATTATATTAATTTGATCGCAGTGGCCTCATGAACATTTATATAAATTTCGAACCCAAACGGTCACAGAAATTTTGCACGTTGTTCACATGCCTATAACGCGTACGTACATTATCGAATATTTGTATTGTTTATAACATTTTGATCGTAGTTAGTTTACAAACGATTTAGATTTAATAATTTTATAAACCATGAGTATCATATATACTACATATATATACGATTTAGGTTTAATAATTTTACAATACTTATATCGTTAATAAATTCTACATTTACGCGTGGCCTTTTTTTTAAGTCTTTACTTTGTATCGTTTATAGATTCTACGTTTACGCAACACCTTTTTTTAAGCCTTATATAAGCGCATTCTTTACTATTAAATGAGTTCTTAATCTTTAACTCTTAGTTTCAAAGCTTACATTATAGATGTTGTATAGGGTTTTTTGTTTTTAGTGATTTCAATATGTAATGGGACTATACCTTTCAGTTTATAATAAATTGAGATATGTTGCTTAATGGTTTTGAAATTTCATACTGGTAGAGGGTTAATTTTTGCAAAGCAACTGTGATTTAGGTATTAATGTTTTTATTGTACACGATTTTAAGCTCATGTTCTGTTGGTTGTTTTTACGTCAATATATCAGACCCCGTCGCAAAGCGCGGGTCGTATATACTAGTTTGGTTTAATTGAAGGAAAACACATAGTATACAATGCATGCAAGAAAAACTCAAAAAAATAAACAAAAATAAAAATAAAAAACTTAAACTACCACCAATCAACCTATTCATAATTCATAGATAGTAATATGAAAATATGATTCATCGTTACCGCAGTATAACATTAATTAGTTTGCTAAAACCCCCAAACATTTTAGTGCTAATTTCATCCCGATAGGAATGACAGAAAAACCTGTACCCAGTGGAATTAGTGGAATACCCATTTTATGTTGTCGGGGGAAGCCGTCCTTGAATTTTTTTTCCAGTAATATATATATGTTAAAATCTTGGCTGCCCCTCTTAATATTTTGCAATAGCCCCCCTTAAATTTGCATAATTGGACTTGTGAGTTGTGATGAGAATTTAAGTGATAGTTATACTTGTTTTTTGGAAAAGAGTTGCTTAAAACAGTCTCCATGTATGTTGTTTTGGATAAATTTTAAAAAATAAAACTCAGTACATAACAACTAGGCCAAAATAATTTAACTCGTAACTAAGATAAATGCGTAGATTGGATAAACAATTATTGTATTAATTTTAGTTTGAAATGAGTAACATTATAGCATAGAATGGATTGAAATAGGTAACACCCTAACACAATTTGGGTCAAGATTAATAACGTAAAAATTATGTGAATATAACTGATTCAAACGGATAAGAACTATCAATAATATATTTGATGAGAAAATCACTAAAAATTATTTAATCAAACTATTTGTTTAGTTACAAATAATTTTAACTTGAACGAAATTGATGTTTTTAAAATGACTCATTCAAACCCAAACTAATGCTTAAAACTCATCCTAACATGCACTCATCTTGACCCGTACCCGTTTTGCCCTATTACCTAACACAACCCAACCAACTTATTCTGTGAGACATAAGAACAACTTTAGATTGTTCTTTGGATGTATTGTATTTTTATTATGTTTTTATATATGAATTTAGTTGGATTGTTTTTTTTTAAAATGGCCCGACTTGATTCAACCTAAACTGATCTGAACAAAAGATGAAAAAAAAAACACATTATATAACGATACTCAAATATCATAAAAAATTTTGCCCCCATGAAAAAAATTTCTGATTCCGTCAAATACCCGAAACCTGAAACTTTAGGGTCGGGTATTGGCCCGAATATTAGGGTATTGGACCGAGTATGAGATTAAAAAAATTATTTATTCGGGTACGAGCATGAGATTATGGAATATCCGACCCGATACCCCAACGACTAACCGAAATTATACTCGAAATAACACTCATAATATTTTGTTAATATTTTTTTAGTTTACTTTTTTAAAACATAATTCCTTTTATGAAAGTTTAGAACAAGTTTTAACTTTTATCTTATTATTTTAGATATGAAAGCGAGGTATAAGCTTTATTATTTAAAAAACTAATCTTGTTATTTTGAATATATAGTTTGAGTTTGAATATTATAGTAACATTTTTTGAGATCTATATGTCAAGAGATTTACATTTTTTTTGTTAAATTTTTTATGTTGTTGATTTTATATGTATTTAATTAATATATTCTAATTTATTTTTGTAACTAAACAATAACATTATACAAATTAGTATACACAAATGTACTCTGAAAATCACAATTTTTTTTAATAAACTAAGGGGTAAACCCAATACCCAGTGCGTAATTACCCGATGGGTAATTACTAGGTCGGTTGACTCAAAGGAAAACCGGCCTTAATGAGGATTGAACATGAGGCCTCAAGATTGTCTCACATCCACTCAAACCACTACAACACCTGGTGTTTTAACCGTTAAGTTTGGGGGAGATAATTCGAGTTGACTTGACTGGTCGACTTTATGTAAAATTGGATTCACATAGAGATAATTCGGCTTGAATTGATTGGTCGACTTTATGTAATTTTGGATTCACATTAAACAAGAATACAATCATACGAGTTTATTTAAAATTGGATTCACATTAAACAAGAATACAATCATACGAGTTTACGTAAACTTGGATTCACATTAAACAAGAATACAATCATATGAGTTTATGTAAACTTGGATTCACATTAAACAAGAATACAATCATATGAGTTTATGTAAAATTGGATTCACATTAAACAAAAATACAATCATATGAGTTTATGTAAAATTGGATTCACATTAAACAAGAATACAATCATATGAGTTTATGTAAAATTGGATTCACATTAAGCAAGTTCACATAGGGACCATATGAGTTTACTTGGACATGTCATTTTCAATCAAGATACAATCATTAAACAAGAATTCACTAAATAGAACACGAATCTTAAAGTAGTTGGTAATATTTCTTGCTTTGTGACCTTTAGGTCATGAGTTCTGTAGGATCGGGTTGCTAAATCAAACAACACTTCACAAGTATTTCTTACTTAATTCTAACAGATGCGGAATGTTCTGTTAGAATAATCTCACAATCACACTCAAGATGACAAAGCAATAATCTTTGAACACTAATAAGAACACGAGAATAATTTCAAGCTCAAGGATATATTTCTCTCAAAGTATGAAGTGTACAAGCACACCTTCAGCGAACATACATTGGGAGGTTATATAGCCGAGGCTACAACCGTATACACTTAGGAATACAAGTTGGGTATACTAGACAAGTACATAAAGTAAAGCTTATTCTAGTATGTTGAGTATCTTAACAGGCTAAGACACTCGGTCATAATCATTACATTAATAGACATTGACTTTACAAAAGACTACTAAATACAAAAGACGTTTAATGTTGTTGATCTTCAAGGCTTCAGATGATCTTTTGCATTTAATGCAGCATGGGGGAAGTAAGGCGCTTTATCTGACTTATTACATGTTGTCTTTGTCATTACACAGACCAGCATGTCTTGTGTCAGTACCTTTTGTACCATGAGAGTAATCTGCTACAGTCTTTGTCAGAGAATTATCCTCAGAAGTCTTTGTCTTCAGTGCACAAGAAGATTCCTCAGAAGCTTTAAGTCTTCGGAAGCTTTAAGTCTTCTGAAGCTTTAATGTCTGATATTCTTCCGAAGCAGTTGTCTTGTAAAACCTTCAGCAGGAACAAGTTATCCTTCGAAAGCAATGTTGCTTCCGAAGAATCACTTCTTCCTTCCGAAGGCTTTTAGTCATTTAAGCTCCTATACTTAGAAGTTTGGTGAGCATCAGCCTTTATTAGTCTTTACAGTCTCCCCCTAGGCTGATGCTACCAAAACTTCCTATGGAATCCTCCTTACAATTTTCTCTCCCCTCAGGACTTGTGCCCTTGCCTTTACCCATTTTAGAGCTTGTCTCCCTTCTTGTCCATTGTCTGGATTTTCAAGAGGGAGGTTTTCTAAGTCAAACACAAAAGGTGCAGCCAGCACAAACAGTTGTACCAATGTTACAACTTTTATTCCTCCATTGAGCAGAGAGAGAGTAAACTCTTGGTAAACTCTATTGTAGCTCCACTTTACAATGGGAATGTAGGTATGATGATGTGCTAGATCATATAAATCTTTTGGATGTTCATAGGGTCTGGCTGTAGGTTTGGCTTGTGGTCCTGAGGGAGATGAGTCTGGCTCAGAGTCAGAGGAGATGGCAGATGTTCTCTTTTTCCTTCTGGCCATTCTTTTTCTTCTTGTGAATCTTGGTCTTTCTTGAGCAGTAGCTTGACTCCTCTGATCTATGGCTTGTTGTGCTTCCACAGTAGATCCTACTGCTGCACCTGTTGTTGCAGTAGGCTGTGAACCAGCATCCTCAGCAATTGAGGGATCTGTTTTCCTCTCATCAGCCTGTGTTTGTCTCTCAGGATCAGGGTTTGATAATGGTTGTTTCCTTGCAGTCTTTTTGCCCTTATTGATCTTGATCACTGAAGAGATTGGCATGTTGTCCATAGAGGGACTTGATGGAGGAGATATTTGTTCTTCTTTAGGATTTAGGGGGAACATGTTGGGGAACATTGCTTTTGTTACTTCCCCACACATGACTTCTTCTCCCTCTCTAATCCCTGCACCAGAGAGAGGAAATTCTATTCTAGCTCCTCCCCCTAAACCTAAGCCTCTCATTAGGCTTGCCTTTTGAGCCCTTATTTTCTCAATTGAAGGTAACTCACCTCTGGCTACTTTAGCCTTAATATCTCTGATGTGCATATCCATGGTTGAGTTCTTCATAGGGCCTAGCTGCTGAGCATGGAAGCCATATTCTAGTAGGAAGGCTTTCAGACTGTCTCTGTAAGCCTTATCCTTTTGTGCCTTAGTTAGCTTCATTTGGGCTTTGGTTGCAGCAGCCGCCTGTTCTTGCTGCTGCACCATGTCCAGCTCGGCAGCCATTCTAGGTACCGACCAGCTAAGGACTTCATCAATATCATACCCCTTTTCTTGAAGAAGGGCAGACAATCTGATGAGTTCATCATCCATTGAAGTATCTGGTCGGCCCTTTGTCTTCTTGGGAATCCTCTCCTCTTGTTCTGCTTCCTCCTCTGGGGTTAGCTTCCTTTTTCCTTTGTCATCAGCAGTTATCTTTACCCCAGAGGAGATATCTCCTGTAGCCTCACCAATTGGTTCATTGGCATGTAGCTCTTCTATGGAGGAATCATCAAGAATGACTGGGCCTTCGGAAGCAGCTGCAGCTTCGGAGTTAACCTCAGCATTCACTGTCCCCTCCGGTTGACCAACCACCTTGGATGATTCCTTATTAGTGTCCACATAGAGCTCAGGAGAAGAGGATAGGTTTTCAGCAGCTTCAATCACAGGTTCCATGGAGAATGAAGGTTGTTCAAGACTAGTTTCTTCCATGGCAACCTGGGCTGCAGTCTCAGAAGGAGACTGAGTCCCAGAAGGGGACTGTGAAGTCTTGACTAGAGACCTAGGCTCCAAAGAGACATTTGTGACTTGTTCTGTCTCTTTAGCAGCCTCTGTTGCCTCAGAAGAGGAAGTGGAGGAAACATGGAAGTAAGTACTCAAGAAGTCATCCCATTCAGTAGTCAAAGTGACTATGGATGGGTTGACATCCTGAGCTGCTTCTTCTTCTGTTGCTTCTGTTCCACCTGACCCTGCAGATTGTATCTTCTCCCCCTTTTTGGTAGCATCAAGGGAGGCAGATGTAGTTGTATCAGGATCAGGATGGAAAGGAGTGAAGATCACTGGGGGACGCCTCCTGAGGTCCAGAATAGTGGCATCTTTGGTCTGGACCTCAAGCCGCAGGGTAGCCACTTCAGCTTCCAAATGAGCTACCCTGGCTTGGAGGGATGTGATAATAGCCGTCAATTCCTGTGTGTGGGTGCCCTCATCTACCTGAGTAGAATCATGGGGCGATGGAGTCCTGAGCCTAGCTCCTGCATCTCCACCACCAGATGTGGTTTCTTGGCACCCTGGATTCCCTTCATTGAGAAGAGCTTCAAAGAAGTCCTCCCCAACGTAGGTTGTCACAGGTGAGGTCCTATTGCCTGTACCACTGTCCTGTGGATCTTGATTAAGATCAGCAGTAGTGGCAGCCTCACCTGCATTGACCCCTTCAGAACTACTGGGGCCAACCTCTGATAGAATAGGCTTTGGGTCAGGAAACTTTGCCTGTAACTGTGCCACCACTCTCATTAAGGTTTGGGTAGTGCGAGAGAGTGGTTCCTCCACAGTTACTGCAGAAGCTCCTTGAGCCTGGGTAATAGTATGGGTGGGGGGCATTTCTGGATGGTAAGAACCTGGAGACTTGGGAGACAGTAACTGATCTAATGGAGTTGCTTCATCAGAAGCAGACTCGATTATGGGTGCATCCCTTTGGATATTCTCAGATATGTTTTGGGACATAAGCTGAGGGCTTTCAGGCTGGGTAAGGGCAACCACAGGTTCCAGAGGAAGAACCTGTGAATCAACAAGAGGTGTGGCTGTCACCTTAGGTGGGACTGTGCCCTGGGCAGTCCTTTTCACCTTTTTCAGTTTGGGTTCTGTAGAAGGAGCCTGAGCAACTGTAGAGAGTTGCACAGGGGTTCGTTTGCGTTTGTAGGTGATCTTTATGGGGTGGGAAACAACAGTGGAAGGTGTGGGTTCAGCATCTGTGGGGTTAACAGAGCTGTCACCTTCAGGAGTATGTAACTCCATAGATGAAAGAAGGGGAGTGAATTTCCCTGAAAACTGAGCACCCTTCTTCTTTAGTTGCACAAAAACCTTGGAAGAAACCAAGGGCATTTTATATGTATTCCTAGTTAAAGAGAGGGAAGTTCCCAACTCCTCATAAAAGACTTGTTGCAAAAACCTTGGGTACATACAAAATTTCTTTGGTGACGAAATATTGTCAACCAAATTATTGAAAATAAACGCAGAGAAGTTAAACAGTTGGTTGGAGACCAATCCATGAATAGCCGAAGCTAAGTCAGATGGAATTTGATCCCAACCACCAGCTCTATTAGAAAGACAGTGTAGAAACAAATGTATGAGGTACTTGTAATTATAGGACACTCTACCCTTCAAATAGGTTGTTGAAGGGAGAGGACCTTCGTACCCCATCGACTGAAATGTCGATGCTACCTCATCCTTTGTGAATGAGACCTTTCCACCGGCATCATTTAGTTTGAGAAGCCGACAGATGGTCTCCACAGTGATAGCAATAGGATGAGCATCAATGGTGGCATCAAGAGACTGACCATTGGAAGATGAAGAAACAGAGCAAGATGCCCAAAATTGTTGGTGATGGGATTCATACACCAATGGCTGAACAGTGAAGACAAGTTAAGTATATCTTCCGAAGACAAGTTAAGTATATCTTCCGAAATTTTATTCACTCCTTAATCATTTATTCAAAGTTAATCATACCAATGGCTGTTATTAAATACCTGAATCTTCCTTCATCAAATGCCTTGGTGAAGAGATCAGCCAAATTGTGTTCTGAATCAACTTTGACTAAATGAATCAACTTCTTTTCTGCACAATCTCTGATGAAATGATATCTGATGTCAATGTGCTTGGTCTTGGAATGTTTGACAGGATTATTGGTGATGGAGATTGTACTGGAATTGTCTATCTGAATAGGAGTATTGAACAGTTCTACTCCATAATCCTTCATCTGATTTTGAATCCAGATGACTTGTGCACAGCAGCTAGAAGCAGCTATGTATTCAGGTTCTGTAGTAGAGGTAGATACACATGACTGTTTCTTGCATTGCCAAGACACAATCCTGGATCCAAGAAATTGACATCCTCCTGATGTGGATTTCTTGCTGATGTTGCAACCCCCATAATCACTGTCAGTGTAAGCCATGAACTGGAAATCTTCATTTCTAGGATACCATAATCCTAGACTTGATGCTCCTTTGAGGTATCTAAGGATTCTTTTCACAGCCGGCATATGTGAGACTTTGGGATTAGCCTGAAATCTTGCACACACACAAGTTGCAAACATGATGTCTGGCCTGCTTGCTGTGAGATACATCAAAGAGCCTATCATTGCTCTGTACTGGTGTTGATCAACATCCTCCTCCTCAAGATCAGGGCTAAGAGATATAGTCTTGGACATAGGAGTTCCCAGTGCTTTGCAATCAGAGAGCTTGAATCTTTCAAGAATGTCCTTGACATATTTTGATTGAGTAATAAAAATCCCTGTAGGAGTTTGTTTCACTTGTAGTCCAAGAAAGAAGGTGAGTTCTCCCATTGAACTCATTTCAAATTTGGACTTCATTAGTGATTCAAAATCCTTGCAGAGAGATTCATTAGTAGAACCAAAGATAATGTCATCAACATAGATTTGAACTAGCATGATATGTTGATTAGACTTCTTGAAAAAGAGAGTTTTGTCAATTGTTCCTCTCTTGAAGTTGTTAGCCAGTAGAAAGGAACACAAGGTTTCATACCATTTTCTGGGAGCTTGATGCAGCCCATAGAGAGCCTTATCAAGCTTACAGACATGATGAGGAAACTTTGGATCTTCAAATCCTGGAGGCTGGCACACATAAACTTCTTCATCTATTTTTCCATACAGGAAAGCACTCTTAACATCCATCTGAAAAACTATGAAATCTTTTGCAGCTGCAAATGCCAAAAAGATTCTGATCGCTTCAATTCTGGCAACAGGTGCAAAGACATCGTCATAGTCTATGCCTTCCTCTTGAGTATATCCTTGAACAACCAGTCTTGCTTTGTTCTTGATGACAACACCTTTGTCATCCTTCTTGTTTCTGAACACCCATTTGGTTCCAATGGCATACTTACCCTTAGGCAAAGGGCAAGTCTTCCATACTCCTTGTCTTTCAAATTGAAGAAGCTCCTCTTGCATAGCTTCTACCCAACTGTTGTCTTTTAACGCCTCGGCAACCTTCTTTGGTTCTATTTGGGATAGAAAGCAGGAAAACAAGCAAACGTTTGCTTCATGCAAAGAGCTTCTAGTTCTTACACCTTCTTCAACATTGCCAATAATGTTCTCAACTGGATGAGTGTTGTGGATTCGAGTTCTTGGAATCACATCCAGTTGAGAAGCCTCACCCATATTGAGTGACTCAAGGTTAGGCAGTACTACCTCAAGCTGAATTTCTGGCAGCTCTTTTGGATTCTGAAGTTGGACTGTGGTGGATTGATTTTCTCTGGGAATGGTGGTCTCATGAGGATTTTCCTCTGCTGAAGGAGTTCCTACTTCTTCTTGATGTCGCAACTCAGAAGTAGATTCAATTGATGGGCCTGCCTGAGATGTATTGATAGTCTCAGATTGTGACACACCACTTTGTGCTGAAATGGATTCTGCTAAGATTTGTCTTGAAGCTATTGGCAGTTCAACACGAAAGTCATATTCTCTTATGCCTTTGGAGGTGTCTGTGGTAGCTGTCTGTGAAACTGGAACATACTCTTTCACCAGATTAAATACAGATGTAAAGCTATCAAGATCAAATAGCCAATCAGGGCCTGTTCCAGGTTTATTAAGAGTATGCTCATTGAACTGAACATTTGCAGACTCTTCAATAACTCTGGAAGCTTTGATGTATACTCTATAAGCCTTAGCATGTGAAGAGTACCCAACAAAGTAGCCCTCTGCTGATTTCTCAGCAAACTTGGCTAAGTAATCTTTAGTATTCAAGATGGTGCACTGACATCCAAATGGTTTGAGAAATCCAATGAATGGCTTTCTTTTATGCCAAATTTCATAAGGAGTCATACCATGTGTCTTAATTACTAATATTTTGTTTTGGACATAACAGGCAGTGTTGACTGCTTCTGCCCAAAAAGTTATTGGAAGTTTGGCATCAGACAACATGGTCCTTGCAGCCTCAATTAGTGTCCTATTCCTTCTCTCAGCAACACCATTTTGTTGTGGAGTCCTAGGAGCACTAAATTGTCTTGTGATACCCTTAGATTCACAAAAAGAATTTAAAATCTGATTCTTGAACTCTGTTCCCTGATCTGACCTGATTATTTTTACATGATGATCACTTTCATTCTCCACCCTAAGTATAAAGGACTTTAGGATCTCAGCAGTTTCATCCTTGGTATTTAAGAAAAATGCCCATGTATACCGAGAGAAATCATCAATGATCACCAAGCAATATGACTTTCTACCAAGACTTTTAACACTTGTGGGACCAAACAAGTCCATATACAGTAAATGCAGGACTGTTGTAATAGAATTTATCTCTTTGGCATGATGAGATGACTTGTGTTGCTTACCCTTTAAGCATGCAACACATTTATCAACACAAATGAATTCCTTTGTTGGTAAACCAGTTACTAAGTTATTTTTGACAAGTTTATTCATATTTTTGAGGTTTACATGACAAAGTCTTCTATGCCAAAGAGATGATTCATCAAGTGACGCTTTTGAGACAAAGCAGCTTATATTACTAAGAGGTGCAGCTGTGCTCATGTCTAGCATATACATGTTGTTTCTTCTTGGAGCTCTGAGCAGAATTTGATCGTTTGGTACCACAAATCCTGGTTTCAGGACAATGATTTCATGCTCAGTAAACAACATGTTGTGCTTTTGATCACACACCTGAGATACACTCAGTAAATTGTAGTTAAGTTCTTTTACAAAATGCACATTCTCAAAGCTTACCTTGCCATTAGTGATTGTGCCCCTACTTGTTATGTAACCTCCTACAGGATCACTTCCAAACGCAACAGACCCTCCAAAGAATGGTTCATATTTGTGCAAGTGAGTCTTGTTGCCCGTCATGTGCCTGGAACAGCCACTGTCAACTATCCACAAGTTGCCTTTTGATTCCTGCTGTCCCTGCACATGACCAGAAGTGAGTTAGTTTCTGATGGGAACCCAAGCCCAGGTGGTCTTGGGTTTGCCATTTGCATCATTGTAAGTAAATTTCTTTGACATCATCCTAGGTGGGACAGATGATGTGCTTGCTTCTGATGGGAGGGATGGCTTATCAGTTGATTCCTTCTTCTTCCATACTTCTTTTACTTTGTGAGTTGTCGGAAGACTCTGTTTCCTTTGATAGTCATCGGAAACTACTTTTCCTTTTCCTTCCGAAGGTCTTCTTCTGAAGGAACAAGGTTTCTTTGGTTTGTTGGAAGCCATCTTTTCATGAACTTCCGAGGTTCCTTTTCTATCGGAAGCTTCCTTTTTCTTTGCTTCTGATGCTTTCTTTCCGGAAGCCTTTTGGTTTTGTTTCTTCCAACTGTCATAAGTATTGGCTTCCGATACTTTCTTGAATGGATTTCTTCCTTGTTCTTTTGAAGAGGTAGATGACTTACTCCAGCTATTCTTTCTTCCTCTTCCCTGTACTTTTGAGGAAATTCTTCCTTTTGAATTATAGAAGCAATCAGCAGCAAAATGATTTTCCTCACCACATATCAAACATATAGTTTGAGTGTTGGGAGTGTATTGTTGTTGATCCTTCTTGATGAAAGCTGAGCCTTGATCCACAGAGAGTGATGATTTGGATGTTCCAACATATTTGTTGGCCTTAGTATCTGTCTGTTTCCCTGAAAAATTGATCTTTCTTTCCTTTGATCTGCCTCTTTTTGACTTGTCAGATGAACACGTCACATACTCATCTGAGGAGATATTTCCTGTGTTTTTAGCTTTGACAAAAACTGTTGAATGTTTCTTAGTTTTCTTAATTTTCAAAGCTTGTTTTTCTTTTAATAGTTTAATAGGAATATCATCCTCATCTGAGCATGTTGAGGTACTTGGATTTAGATCTGAGAGATTATCAGTTTGAACCACCTTGTGTATGTCCAATTCCTCATTATACACAAGGTCAACTAGTGGTTTACACCTAACATCTACCATAGAAGTATATGCAGATGGAGGTTCTACTCTGTTATATCCCAAACCAGCCCTATGTTTATTCACTAGTTCAGTTGTGCTGCTCATCTTGAAAAGTTTCTCATACTTATCACCCTGGCTTAAAAGTTTGTCTCTGTAAGACTCAGCCAATACAAGTTCAGTCTTGGCGGTGGTTAGTCTTTCTAAAATATTTTTAATTTGACACTGTTTGTTAGTGTCTTCATGTTTTAAACTTGAAATAGTCTTTTCCATTTCATGAATCGTTTCTTTGTAATTTCTTTCAGCCTCAAAAAAATTTGCCTTGACAACTTGTAAAGACTCAAGCTCATTACAGAGTTGAGAGTTTATCTTTTTATAAACAGTTAATGTTTCTAAGCATTCAGGTGTGCACATGTTATCAGTTACCTTGTTTGAAGAAGATGAGTCATTTGCCATCAAAGCACTGTTGGAAATGGAAGCATCCTCGGCTTGAAAGCTCCAATCTGCAAAGTCTTGCTCTGCAATGTTTGCATTGTTTGTTGAGCTTGATTGTTTTTGTTGTGGTTGCCCAGAAGTTGTCGGCTGAGTTCCTGTGGACTTGCATTCTCTGGCAAAGTGGCCTAACTGTTGGCAATTGAAGCATTTAAGCTTGGACTTGTCTAGACCAAACCCAGTTTTCATATTGTGCTTTTTAAACTGCCTACCAGTTCTCTGATAGAACTTCTTTGCACGATAGGAAATCATGGCCATCTGATAATTTATGTCCATTTCCTCTAAATCATCTGCAGGAATACCATCTAAATCTTCCTGACACAACTGGAAATAGTTGGTTTCTTCGGCCATAAAAGCTCCTTGCCCAGAGGTTAGTATTGGGGTTGGGTTAGAGAGAGGATTTGGGTGTGAGTTTGATGGAGTTGAGGTTTCAGGAAAGGTGACAGTGGGTATGGAGGTAGGATGGAAGATGGGTTGATAGCTTTGGTATGGAGGATTGTTGATGGGTGCATAAAGAGCAGCTGAACCAGATGGTACATGGGAAACTTTAGATTCTTGGGCATCTAATTCCATCTGGTAGGCACTGAGAATACTAAATAACTCTCCTAGAGTCAGAGTTTTCAGGTTTTCTGTTCTTCTGATTGTAACGAATAAATATTCCATGCCTTTGGAAGAGACCTCAGAAATTTTCTGAGCACATCTTGATTATCCATAGTTACACCTGCAGTTGTCAATTCATCCACAAGTTGGACATACCTTAGATACTGAGAGGACATATTCTCATTGTTTTGTTGACAAAAGTTCTCAAACTTTTGTTTCAGCATATCCTTCTTGTTTTCTTTGACATCATCTGAACCTTCATACATCTGCTTCAAGGAGTTCCACAGTTCTTGAGCAGACATGCATTTCTTGAATGCATGTATAATGGAGTTCGGTATTGACATCTGAATGAGCCAAAGAGCTTTAGAATCAACTTCCATCTTCTTATAGTCTTCGTCTGAGTACATAGATGGATCTTTTGGTACTGCAGCTCCCCCAGCTCCAGTAGTAGCAACTGTAGGAATGTAAGGACCTTCAAGAACATACTTCCAAAGTTTGAAGTCCTGGTTCCTGATGAATCCTTCCATTCTGACTTTCCAAGTATCAAAGTCTTCAGGGGTGAACATCGGTGGCTTGTTGAGAGTGCCATTTTCTGTATCATGTTTGTTTAGAGCGGACATCTTAGACAAACACAGAAAATATGAGTTTTGAAATGATGAGATTTTTAGAAGAAATAGAACTGGTAACTTAAGGATGATTAGTCACTTAAGTTCAAGAGCCAAAGCTCTGATACCACTTGTAGGATCGGGTTGGTAAATCAAACAACACTTCACAAGTATTTCTTACTTAATTCTAACAGATGCGGAATGTTCTGTTTGAATAATCTCACAATCACACTCAAGATGACAAAGCAATAATCTTTGAACACTAATAAGAACACGAGAATAATTTCAAGCTCAGGGATATATTTCTCTCAAAGTATGAAGTGTACAAGCACACCTTCAGCGAACATACATTGGGAGGTTATATAGCCGAGGCTACAACCGTATACACTTAGGAATACAAGTTGGGTATACTAGACAAGTACATAAAGTAAAGCTTATTCTAGTATGTTGAGTGTCTTAACAGGCTAAGACACTCAGTCATAATCATTACATTAATAGACATTGACTTTACAAAAGACTACTAAATACAAAAGACATTTAATGTTGTTGATCTTCAAGGCTTCAGATGATCTTTTGCATTTAATGCAGCATGGGGGAAGTAAGGCGTTTTATCTGACTTATTACATGTTGTCTTTGTCATTACACAGACCAGCATGTCTTGTGTCAGTACCTTTTGTACCATGAGAGTAATCTGCTACAGTCTTTGTCAGAGAATTATCCTCAGAAGTCTTTGTCTTCAGTGCACAAGAAGATTCCTCGGAAGCTTTAAGTCTTTGGAAGCTTTAAGTCTTCTGAAGCTTTAATGTCTGATATTCTTTCGAAGCAGTTGTCTTGTAAAACCTTCAGCAGGAACAAGTTATCCTTAGGAAGAATCACTTCTTCCTTCCGAAGGCTTTTAGTCATTTAAGCTCCTATACTTAGAAGTTTGGTGAGCATCAGCCTTTATTAGTCTTTACAAGTTCAAGTCGTGTAAAACAACCTCTTACACAAATGTGTAGGGTAAGGTTGTGAACATCTAAACACGAAGCGATCCGGACCCTTCTTAAACCGTGAACAAAATAAGAGCTACGTTAGGCACTAGGTACGTCCTTTTAAACCAAAATTCAATAGATATACTTTGTAAGATAATAGGTTTATATGGAAATGAAAATCTGACTACTCATTTCATTTCCACCATAAAACCGGTCTGTTAAAGCATGCAACATATCACATGAGCTAAAGTCTACGTATGTGGAAGGGTTGTCTGCATGGTTTATTTATTTAATTGTTTATTTATTTAAAGTATTTTCCTATAGTAGTGGGTAGGTACTTTCTCTTTCTATGATAGGTTAGTGGGTAGAGTAATGGAGTAGTGGGTAGTTGTTTGGTACTAAAGAAAGCTTTGTTTATTTGTTATTTTTGTACTGCATTTTTTGAGTTGTTCAATCAAGTAAGAACATTTGTTGTTCTTAACCCAGACGAAAGTGTGTGTGTGTTTCATTATTGTGTTCAATTATTTCACTTTGTATTTTAACAAGTGGTACCAGAGCCATAATGAGTGATCTTCAATTAGTTGGAGGCGTGAGGAAGCTCAACCATCAGAATTACAACACATGGGCAACCTGCATCAGCTCGTACTTGCAAGGGCAGGACCTGTGGGAGGTTGTAAATGGGTCTAAGATAGCATAGCCTGAGGAGGATGCTCAAGGAGTGTTAAGAAAGTGGAAGATCAAGGCAGGCAAGGCTATGTTTGTCTTGAAGACGACGATTGAAGATGAGATGTTGGAACACATTAGAGACACCATTACCCCAAAGGAGGCATGGGATGTGCTTGCGGTATTGTTCTCGAAGAAAAATGATACGAAGTTGCAGTTACTCGAAAATGAGTTGTTGTCAGTGAATCAAAATGATCTAACAATACCTCAGTACTTTCACAAAGTGAAGACCTTATGTAGGGAAATTGGAGAACTCGATGTACAAGCCAAGATCGGTGAACCAAGAATGAAACGTATTATCATTCATGGGTTGAAGGCTGAATTTAGAAGCTTTGTAGCAGTTGTGCAGGGCAGGCCAACACAGCCTTCTCCGAGTGAATTCGAAAATCTGTTAGCAAGTCAAGAGGCGTTAGCCAAACAGACGGGGAATTTGGCAATTGGGTCCACGAGTTCACAACCAAAGAATGAGGTAGAAGCCTTGTATGCTGACCGTAGCAGAGGCAAACCACGTCAGGGAAGTTATAATCGTGGGGTGACTCGCTACAATGACCAGAACAAAAACCGTAGTCACAAGGACAAAAAGGTTGGCGAACATGATTCACGAGATTTAACAGGTGATCGGAAAACTCGCAGCTATGGAAAGAAACAATTGTCTTTCAAGTGCTACAAATGTGGGGGGAAGGGCCATATTGCCCGCAATTGTCGCACTCCTATCCAAGAGGAAGGTAATTCAGCGGAAGTGCAGGCTGAACAAACGTGGGACGCAGAGGCTTATGTAGCCCATGTTGTCCAGGATGAGGCACTGGTTGCTACAGCCAGGAATAAACCTAACAAGCTAGATGAATGGATAGTAGACTCGGGGTGCTCAAATCACATGACATGGGAGAAGGAACGGTTATCGAATCCGGTTGAGTATGGTGGAAGTCGAGTTGTAATCATAGCTGACAACTCAAGATATTCCATAGCTCACCTGGGAGATGTTCAGTTTCAAGCAGGGCCAAACAAGAAAGACCTAACTTTGCAAAATGTGTATCATGTTCCAGGTATGAAGAAAAATCTTTTATCAGTTCCTCAATTTACATCAGATGGAAATTATATTGTATTTGGACCAAATGATGTCAGAATTTTTGATCATTTGGAAACCAACTCGAGGCCAATTCTTGAAGGTCATAGAAAGCAAAATGTGTATGTGCTTTCTGCTGAATCTGCCTATGTGGAAAAGACAAAAAACAATCAGAATGTAGACCTGTGGCACATGCGGTTAGGTCATGTGAATTATGAAAAATTGGATCGCATGATGAATAAAGGGTTGGTGAATGGTTTGCCAAAGTTCCAAGTGCAATCTGGTCTAGTTTGTGCTGGCTGCCAATATGGGAAAGCGCATCAGCTTCCTTATAAGCCAGCCACTGTCCACTCCAAAGGCCCTCTTGACTTGGTACACACCGATGTTTTTGGCCCAGTCAATAAAAAATCCATAGGAGGTATGGTGTATATGATTGAATTTATTGATGATTACTCTAAATTTGTTTGGGTGTACTTTATGCAAAGTAAGTCAGAAGCATTGGCCAAATTCAAGGAGTTTCGGTTGGTGGCAGAAAGGGAAACTGGAAGGAAGGTTAAAGTTTTAAGGTCTGATAATGGTGGTGAATATATGTCCCGAGAATTCAACGATTTTCTGAATGACTGTCAAATAGGCAGACAGTTGACATGCCCCTATACACCCCAGCAGAATGGCGTCTCTGAACGCAAAAATCGCCATCTTGCAGAAGTTTCTGGTAGCTTGATGCACAGCAAGAATGTTCCGGGTCAGTTCTGGGCGGAGGCTATGCAGACTGCAGCCTATGTGACGAATAGATTACCTCAACAAGGGCTCAACTTCTTGACTCCATATGAGAAGTTATACAAAGTGAAGCCAACTGTAAGTCATTTCCGTGTTTTCGGTTGTGTATGCTACGTTTTTGTTCCTAACAATCTCAGGCACAAACTTGAAAAGAAGGCAATTCGGTGTATTTTCGTTGGCTATGATAACCAACGAAAAGGGTGGAAGTGTTGTGATCCAAATACCGGGAAATGCTATGTGTCTCGCAATGTTGTTTTTGACGAGACATCCTCTTGGTGGTCCGCAGAACAAAAGATACTCCCAGATTCACAACCGTTGCAAGATGAGTTGCAAGCTTCTAAGGTGGATTTGAGGTTCGAAGTTACAACACCTGATGAAGAACATGATGAATCAGTTCAACACCAGGAAGGAGGTGGTGTTGAAGAACTACCATTTGAAGAGTCTGGGCTGAGAAGATCAACGAGGATTCGAAGACAAAACCCTCGTTATGCAAATGTAGCAATTTCAGAAGAAACTCTGCGTGAACCAGAATCATTCGAAGAAGCTAGTAAACATCATGGGTGGATGTTGGCCATGGAAAGCGAAGTTGCAGCCTTAATCAGTAATCAAACCTGGGAGCTTGTTCCCCTTCCGGTTGATGTTAAACCCATTACCTGCAAGTGGGTTTATAAAATAAAACGCAAAACTGATGGTACAGTTGAACGTTTGAAGGCTCGTTTGGTGGCGCGGGGATTTACGCAACAGTTCGGTTTTGATTATGAAGACACCTTCAGCCCGGTGGCAAAAATAACGACGGTTCGAATGATTCTTGCCTTGGCAGTCAACCAAGATTGGAAACTCTATCAAATGGATGTTCATAATGCTTTTCTGTATGGAGAATTAGACCATGTAATACACATGGAACAGCCTATTGGTTTCGTGAATTCAGAACATCCAAAAATTGTGTGCAAGTTGAAGAAGGCAATTTATGGATTAAAACAGTCTCCTCGCGCATGGTATGGAAAAATTTCTGAATTTTTAGAACATAATGGTTTTGCTAGCACTTCAGCAGATGCTAGCCTGTTTGTGAAAGTGCTCGGATCCAAGGTGGCGATAGTGCTCGTGTATGTTGATGATTTAATTATCACAGGTGATCATGTTGAGGTGATAACACAACTAAAAGAAAACCTGAAAACCCGGTTCAAGATGAAGGATTTGGGGTTACTTAGACACTTTCTTGGCTTAGAAGTGAATTATAAGAAGAATGGGCTATTGCTACACCAAAGTCAGTACGTGAAAGACTTGATTCAAAGGTTTAGAATGGAGAACTCAAAGGCTGCTGCAACTCCATTTGAACCAAGTTTAAGGTTGTGCCCAGATGAAGGGAAAGAGGCTGAAGATGTGACCGAGTATAGACAGATGATTGGTAGTCTTATCTATTTGACTCTAACAAGGCCCGATATTTCATTTGCAGTCGGTGTACTTAGTATATTCATGCAGGCCCCTCGGAAACCTCATGTATTTGCTGCTCGACGGATTCTAAGGTATCTCAATGCAACAACTGGAGTTGGCATTAAATTTACAAAAACCGTATCACCAGAGTTGGTAGGTTTTTGCGATTCAGATTATGCAGGAGATCTAAGCATGAGGAGATCAACTACAGGATATGTGTTTATGTATGGTATGAGTCCAATTTCGTGGAGCAGTAAGTTGCAGCCAACTGTTTCTTTGTCCACAGCCGAAGCAGAATACCGAGCTGCAGCCATGGCAGCTCAAGAGCTTGTGTGGCTGATTCAATTATTGAAGGATACAGGTCAAAGAGTGGTGCAGCCTGTGAAGTTGTGCAGTGATAATCGTTCAGCCATACAGTTAGCTGAAAACCCGACCTTTCATGCTCGTACCAAACACATTGAAGTGCATTACCATTTTGTCCGGGAAAAGGTACTGACAGGCGATATTGCTTTGGAGTATGTGGATACTAATGATCAAGTAGCTGATATGTTAACCAAAGGATTGCCAGTTCATAAGTTGAAAAAATTCTGCAAGTTTTTGGGTTTGAAGAGTGATGATGTTGAAGGGGAGTGTTAAAGCATGCAACATATCACATGAGCTAAAGTCTACGTATGTGGAAGGGTTGTCTGCATGGTTTATTTATTTAATTGTTTATTTATTTAAAGTATTTTCCTATAGTAGTGGGTAGGTACTTTCTCTTTCTATGATAGGTTAGTGGGTAGAGTAATGGAGTAGTGGGTAGTTGTTTAGTACTAAAGAAAGCTTTGTTTATTTGTTATTTTTGTACTGCAGTTTTTGAGTTGTTCAATCAAGCTAGTAAGAACATTTGTTGTTCTTAACCCAGACGAAAGTGTGTGTGTGTTTCATTATTGTGTTCAATTATTCCACTTTGTATTTTAACACGGTCTTCTATCTTATCAAGTCTGAATTCTAAAATTATTTTATTCACACTCGACCCGTTCACTTGGATTTTTAAGAGTTCCACTCTGTTGTTAGGAGAAACGGAAGGAACCTGTGACAAGTAAAAGAGTATAAATTGAAGGCTCACATGCATCCTCTTGTGAACTAAAAATCAAGCTATTGCTATTTCGTTTTCAATAAAAGCAATATGAGTATTTGGTTTTCAATTTCTTATTTATCATCTAATTGTCACTTTTGGTTGCTTCTTGTTTTGGCTTTGGTTCAGTTGTGCTTTTCTGATCAAAAGTCTCGTGATGCTTTATGCATGGAGGGTGAGAGACAAGCACTTATTCGGTTCAAGCACGGCCTCATAGACGAAGCTGATCGGCTTGCTTCTTGGTCTGGTGAGAAGAGCGACTGCTGCAAATGGGTTGGAATTGTTTGCAATAACATCACTGGCCATGTTCATGAGATTCATCTTCCTGGACCTGATACAAGATATCCACACACTTATAAGGAAATGGAAGAACTCGTTAAGCAGAGGTTAGGAGGGCATTTAAGTCCATCATTGTTGGAGCTGAAGCAACTCAAGTATCTAGATTTGAGCTGCAATGATTTTAAAAGGATCCAAATTCCAAGCTTCATAGGTTCTCTTGGAAACTTGAGGTATTTTTAACCTGTCTGAATCAAACTTTGGGGGGATGATTCCTCCTCAAATTGGGAATATTTCAAAGCTACGTGTCCTATCGAACTCTTGGAAATCTGCGTGGAACAAGCATGAAGAAAATGCAGTGGCTGTCACGTCTTCGTTGATTGCGTCATTTGGATATCAGTTTCATAAACCTTAGCAAAACTACTGATTGGTTTGAGGCGATTAACACCCTCCCTTCTTTGGACGAATTGCATTTGTCTGGATGTCAACTCTCTGATATACATCCCAATGTTCCCAGTCTTAATCTAACGTCCCTTTCCCAGCTTGATATTTCTAGTAACGATTTTGTTAACACTTCTGTTCCAAAGTGGATTTTTAGTCTAACAAGCCTGGTTTCATTGGATTTAAGTGATTGCAACTTTAACAACCCTCTTCCTAGTAATATTTATAGCTTCCGTAATCTGACTTCTCTGGAGTCGCTTTACACCAGTGGGAATAATCTCATGAGTTCTCCGTTGGTATTAAAGCAATTGTCTGGTAACTTGAAATTTTTAGATATTAGTGAATGTGGTGTTTCGAATTCAGCGCTTCATTCCCTTCATAACTTGACCTCTCTTATAACCCTTTACCTGTCTGGAAACCAACTCACCAAGGCAATACCTAATTCGTTTGGTAACCTTTGTAACTTGAGAGAGATCGATTTGTCATACAACAATTTCGGTAACATTGGTTTAACACTCCTTCTCAAAAGTTTTTTCGATTGCAAATCACCGAGTTTGGAGTCATTATTTATAGTAGATTCAGGACTTTCTGGTCCAATTCCTAACTCCATCAGACGATTGTCATCGTTGAAGAGTTTATATCTTGAGGGTAATAGGTTGAACGGAAGCATTCCTAACTTGATCGGACAATTATCACATCTGATTGCATTTGATTTTTCCGACAATTTGTTGACAGGTGTTGTGACAGAAGCTCACTTTGCTAAACTGGTGAGCTTGCAATATCTAAATGGAAATCGAAACAACCTGACCCTAAAACTTCAAATTACGAACTGGATTCCCCCTTTCCAGATGCAATACATATATTTGAAATCTTGGGGTTTGGGGCCTGAGTTTCCATTATGGCTACAATCGCAGAGGGATTTAAGAAGGCTAGACATTAGCAACGCCGGCATTTCATCACCTATGCCTCCTGAGTCATTTTGGAGATCATTCTTCAGTCTAAATCATTTAGATATGTCGTAAAATCATATAAAAGGTATTTTAACTTTGTTTTTCCATACAACACTTGATGTACTCGACCTAAGCTCTAACTATTTTTGTGATAATTGCGTACGAAGAATTACGTCAGCAATGAATTGAACACAGTTGATCATGCTTAAAATTCACGTTGAGTTGACAACTCAAAATTCTCAGGTTATAATCATAACTCAAAAATGAAGAGAATGAGTGTAAGCGAAATCGTGAAACGAGGCTTCGATTTCAAGATACACTGAATCGAATATAGCAATAAATAAGAGGTCAAATATTTTGAACTCTTTAGTTCTTGAGATTATAACCATTGGAAAGAGCTCGAAAAATCGTGAACGTAGGCGAAAACCGTGCGCAAAACGGAGTTCGTATGCTCCCGGAATCGCGAAACGAAGATTGGTTCGAAAAGGGACGAAAATACCCTGGGGCGGTACGCCCCGGGCCACGCAACCAACTGGGGCGATGCGCCCGGAACCCCAAAAATATCTGGTGACCTCCCTTAATCCGCGCGGTACGCCCCAGACCATCGTTTGGGTTGGGGCGATGCGCCTGGGCCAGAAAATCGGAAAAACGGCTTCAAAAGTCAAATTTCTATCCAAAACTCAAAAATCTATCTACCTCTCGACGGTTCCAGCCTTTCAAACACAAAAACCATATTCCAAACCTTCAAATCTCAACTCCAAAGCCTTTTGATCATCTAGATCGCATCCAGAAGTGTTAAAGCGAGTTCTGATCATCATTTCATCCGCGGAAATCCGTCAGAATAGGTAATGGTTCATTTTAAACCTTCTGGTTTGATTTTTATTGATTAAATCTTGATTTTGAACGTAATGATATAGTTAGGGTTGTTGATTATTGCCTAGATGATGGCTAGGATTGATTATAAATTACAAACTCGGACTGTTAACGGGTAAATCCTTGTTTTGAGCCGTTGTAATGCCCGGTTTGCATGAAATCATAACAATGCTTATAATGCTTTAAACCATTTGATTGTGACAACGTATGTGATTAGTTTGATTAATCTTTGACATGAAAGGTTAAATCCAAGTATTTTAAACTAATCACAATCATTAACATACTCACTGGAACGAGTATCTGATGTTTAAGATAACAGTCAGATTGGTATGTTAAACATGGTTATTAAACCTATTCCAATGTCACATTGTGATATTTCATGATATTGGGATAATCAATAACAAGGATTAATCATTCCTAAGCATTAATCTAATCTAGGAACTGTTTCATCATCATAATCAACAACATTAACTATTTGGTTAATCTGAGATTATCCCGATTAATCAAGTGTGTCATCAGCCTAGTATTAGGAACCTGAATCAGTATAGGTTCCTACATTATCATACATCGTATGATATGACATTAAAATAAATACTTAAAAATCTAATATCGGTTTGATGACTATCAAGGCAGTGTCTTTGACATTGGGCGTTCAGAAAGATTTAATCAGTAAGTTAAAACATAAATAACTCATTGAACATAACTAAATGCAGAATCACTTTATTACTATCAGTCTTGTGATATTCTGCTACTTCTAAGTTATCAGGTGAGTTTCGTACAACCCCTTTTCTTTTTAATGTTTTATAAACATCGGGGCATTTCTGTAAAACTTTTCTGAAACATATGATATGGTTCACTGTTATCTGTGTGATTTCATGTGATTGTTGAGAACTTGTGGATTTCATGGGATTTTGCCTGTAGAACAAGAACACTGTCACAGAACTTAAAAGTCCTCATTTCTAAACTGTATCTAGTGAACCCATGTGGGGCCGAACAGGAAACAATGATAGTACTATCGGCTGACAACCCATTTGCTAGGAGTCTGCAACTCCCCGTGCTGTGAATGTTTGTTACCTGTTTCCAGAACTTCTTAATGTAGTGATAGACATTAAGACAATGAGGCACCAAGATATGTACCGACGGGTAGTATCTTTATTGAGCAAGAACAAGAACGTCTGAAAGGAACTAGATACGGGTCCCATGGTTATCTTGAACAGAACTTTTTGTGAACTTATATTACATATCATATCATATCATATCATATTGTTGTACTTAAACCGTATGATCTCACCAGCTTTGTGCTGACGTTTTTAAACCTAAAACTTTTGCAGGAAGACAGTGACCATCGAGTGAGGATGCACTTCATACACTGTAATTAAATAAGATAGTTGTGTAATAAACTGAGTTTGAACAATGGAATGTTGAATGTAATTACGAAACCCTTTGTAATGTATTTATTCTAAGTTAATCTGTGCTGGGATATCGGTTCAAGTAAGTCACACCTCATCTCTGAGACATCACCACTATGCTTCCGCAACCTTCTCACGGTAACGTATGACATCATCTCAGGTGACGAGAGGTGGGGGTGTGACAGGTTGGTATCAGAGCCACAGGTTATAAAGAATTAGGTTGACTTAGAGAACTAGACTATAACCATAGGCTCGTATTGTGACACAGAGAGCACCGAACATAACAAACAAACAAAACTTGTTTTGAATTAAGCCAGAATAATCAAGTAGTACAAATTACAGTTTTGACTGGCCAGCACAACTGGAATTTGCATCACTTGTACGTTCTAGTAAATTTCAATACAAGCAGAACAATAATAACAGTAAGGACGAATAGTTGTGTTGAGATTGGAAGAGATGTCATATCATGTTTATGTTGAATATAACTATTCAATATTCACTTCATGATATTGATCTGTAAATTTGTCTATATATCAATGAAAAACCACATGAACGTTACATATATAGACATATTCCATATGTGACTCTGGATGATACGCCGAGTCTCAGCTCAAGTTCTGACTCAGATCCGTCATAAGCATCTTCTGCAGCATCCTTGGTGGTACCTCAGATTTTACACACCCCACCACATCCACAGATATCTGATAAAGATACCTATGCGGAAAACTGGCTAGAAGCCCATCACCTCAGAGAGTCCAGATTTATACAAGAATTATAGAGGATAGGATGAGGCAAATTATGGAGTACATAGTGATCTCAATGCTTATCTCTGAATACCTATTGAGGTATCATCTCTGAGTACCTATTGAGGTATCATCCCTGAATACCTATTGTGGTATCATCTCTGAAATACCTAGTGAGGTATTCAGTCATTGTGAAATACCTAGTGAGGTATTCTGTCCTTGTGAAATACCTAGTGAGGTATTCTATCCTCGTGAAATACCTTGTGAGGTATTCTGTCATCGTGAAATACCTGGTGAGGTATTCTGTCCTCGTAAAATACCTGGTGAGGTATTCTGTCATTGTAAAATAGCTTGGTGCTATCTCGGAAAATAGCTTGGTGCTATCTCGGAAAATAGCTTGGTGCTATCTCGGAAAATAGCTTGGTGCTATTTTGCAGGAACTTTATCTTCTCTTCCCTTTGGTTCATTAATGCTTGCGCATTTGGATCTGTCAAATAATTATTTTATGGGATCATTACATCCTTTTTTGTGTTTTAATGAAGGGAAAGAAACATAATTTCTTTCTTTGGGATATAATAATTTGTCGGGTGTCATTCCCGAGTGCTTGAACAAGTGGTCAAATTTGAAAGTCCTAATTTTGGAAAATAACAATTTATCTGGTGAGATACCAATGACAATAGGTTCTTTGTTGAATCTAAATTGGTTGAACATACGTGGAAACAATATCTCCGGAAGATTACCCTCTTCCCTAATGAACTTGTCATCGTTAACTATTCTTCAACTCGGAAAAAATGAACTTGTTGGGAACATCCCACCGTGGATTGGAACAAAACTCTCCTTTTTAAGAATTCTCAACCTTAGGTCCAACAATTTAGATGGAAATATTTCAAACAAACTCTGCTATCTTTCATATATACAAATTATAGATCTTGCTGAAAATAATCTATCGGGAAATATTCCGAGATGCTTCAACAACTTTACCAGGCTTACCGGGAGAACTAACCTAGATTTTTTTTCCTTGAATTTGGGAAATTATATTTTGCTTATTACTGTTAGTGATACACTCATGATGAAAGGAAATGAGTACACCTACGAATCAACTCTTAGACTAGTGACATTGTTGGACCTTTCAAGCAACAACTTTTTCGGAACCATCCCAAGTGAGCTTACGACCCTTCAAGGGTTGAAATCACTGAATTTATCAAGAAATCAATTGAGTGGAAGGATCCCAGAGAACACAGGAGACATGAACGCACTTGAATCATTTGATTTATCAATAAACAACCTATTAGGGGAACTTCCCGTAAGCTTGTCTATTGAATTTCTTGAGTAGCTTCAATGTGTCTTGCAACAATTTCACAGGAAGAATTCCTGTTAGTACTCAGCTCCAGAGCTTCAATGAATCTTGCTTTTTTGGTAACCAACTTTGTGGAGCTCCTCTAAGTGATCAATGTGTACCCACTGAAGTACTCGTTCATACAACAAGAGATGAAAAACAAGTTGATGTATTAGAATGGGGATTGATTATTAACATTGTATTTGGATTTGTTATTGGATTTTGGATCATTTTGGCTCCATTGATAGTTAGCGCATCATGGAGGACTATATATTTTCGTCTAATGAGTAAATTGATCAAGGTATGATTTATGATGCATAAGTATTGTCACACTATAATTAGTGATGTCGTAATAGGTTTAATATTCTACTTTAAATTTTTAAAATTTGTATTCAAGATGAGTATCCTATTAAATATGAAAAGTAGAACTACCTTATTAAAAATGAACAAAAGAACTCATCATTGTAATATTGTATACAAACTCATGCAATAATATATTAAAAGAGTTGTGAACAGGTAGCTAGGTTGTAAAGCACATGCTTAAATGTAGCGTGCGGTGGAAGTCGAAGTTAAGGAGGAAAACCTGTATCAAACAACATGCAAAACATTTGAAGTCCAAAAACATGTTTACAATTGAATGTGAAAAAAGTAGCAAACACTTGATTTTCGTGCATCGGAATAGTTAGAGCAACTTTGAGTTTTAGATAGTGGTAGAGGTTGCTTTACAATCGGATGATACAATCGATCAATAAGAACAAACGAGATTTTTAACCCTCGCACATTGTGGTAAGGCGGGCCACATGATGATCCTGATGTTGTAAATGATGCACTTGTAAACTGTCTAAGCAATGTCAAAATGATGTTGTGAGCCCAGTTATGGTGTTGGAATTGACAAGATTAAGCACCTAGGGAGAAAGATAAGTTTCGTGGTTGTAAAAACGATTGCTAAAAATCACAAAGCTGAGTTTTTTTAACCCTCAAGCTATGACCTAATAATTTTAGTAAAGTAATTAAATAGGAAAGGGAAAAAAAGTAACTTAGTTAAATAGAAAAAACGGAAAAAAAAAAAAAGAAGGTCTCTAGAATCAAACCTATGACCTCTCAACTCAAACCAAGAAGTCTTGCTAGCTATAGAAAAAAAATTATTATAAAGTTGAAAATATAGATACAAAATACTTGAAACGAGGCAATAAAAAAAAAAAGAAGAAAAGGTTATAGGTCACATGAATAAAATCTATAACCTTCCAACTAAAAATAAAACATTATTTCTAGCTTGGCAAAGACATCATTTGTTAATTCTATCGAAACTAAGTATAACCTTCGACTTTTGAGTTAAAAAGCAAAAAAGAAAAGAAAATTCACTCGGAAAGAAAAAAGTTGCATAAGGCGAGAGTCAAACCAAAAGCCTTTTCAAGTGAAAAAATCATCCGCTCAAACCAACTTAACAAATGTTAATTATGATGAAAACATATGTATACAATCCTACATAACCTATACATTTTGGTTAAAAAAAAACCATCCTAAAAAATTGGATGAAACATGAGTCAAACTAATGGCCTTTCATGCGAAAGTCAGACGCTCTAACTGTCTTTACCAACTCAACATGGGTTAATTACTATGAAAACATAATTTGAAGCATATGTAACTTATAACTCAAAATTATAATAATTATATATTCTTAAATATATTATTAGCAATGTTTTAAAAACCGGTATTTTAGGTGTAACGGATTTGGCTAAAAAATGGTTCAACCGGAGATACTAACTAACCATAGAATCCTATAGAAATACAACTTATACTCAAATAAGTTTCCAAAAAGTATACAAATTTATCCAAAATCAATTCAAAAGGTACACAAATTCATCCAAAATCAATTCAAAAAGTACTTAAATTCATCCAAAACAATATAAAAGTATTCAAATTACAATAAATTTTTTTAAAATAAAAATGCATAATAGGATTATGACATTGGCGTGATAAATGCATCAAGTTTACGATCACTTAAAAGCCGAAAATCGCTTAAAAACCGAAATTTTGTGATTTTTTTAAACCGGAAAAAACCGGTGGCACGATCGATCGAAAGAACCCGCATAATACCGGAGGGTTTCGTACCGGATTACTAACCGGCAAGCGGTTGAACCGGTCGAACCGGCTGGTTCTAACTGGTTTTTAAAACATTGATTATTAGTTAAGTATTCAAGTATACTATAGTCGTATAGTTATTTTGAGATGTTCTTATGAAAGATAGAAAAAATAAATAAACATAAAAGTATATATAATTAGTTTATGAAGCGTCTTTAATTTCCTATATAATAAGTTCAATAATTAGGGTAATTAACCAAATATAAAAATATTATAATTTTACTTATATATATGAATACATAAAAATTAAATATATTTTTAAAAAAATAAATAAGTTGGCTCAACTTGGCTCGGTTTCTTAACAGGGCATGAGGGACGAGCCCGATCCCACCTTTACTAACTCAGCTTGTTTACAACATATATATTTCATTAATCGAGCAAACATGAACAAATGTTTTGTTTATTTATATACGTTCGTGAACGAACATTCATCCATATTTCATACATTTATTCACTTGTATTAGTTATGTTCGTTTGGGTTGAAACTAGACCGAACATTGTCTTAAAACCACAACTACGGATAGTAAGTTTAAAAAATAATCAAGTCTATAATTGTTTGTATTCAAGTACCTTAACGATTAATAACCAAAAAAATCATATTTAAAAATGTCTCTAAAGTTATTGCCCACCTTGATTGCAAGGCCGGTTGTTCGAATCTTGCAATAGCAGGATTTTCATTTTTTTTTTTTTAATTTTCCTTTGCTATTTTAGTTAAATAAAAAGAATAATAAATAAATAATATTGGTTATAAAGTAGTTAAATAATATAAATAATCATATAGTATTTTTTTAGTTTTATTTGTCAGACCTATGTTCGTATTTTTTATGTTAAATTTTACGAATACAAAAGTGTTTTTTATTATTTTCGTTTTTTTTTTATTTTTACATTGTGTGCTTATGTATGTATTCATATTCATTGTGAGTATCACTTGCTTTTGCGATGGTTCGCTTTTTATTTGTTATAACAATTTTTTGTTTTATTTGTTAGTCTTATGTTTGCGTTTCTTGATACAAAATTTTATGATTAATAACACATCTTTTTTGTGTAACGAAACGTTTACGACCAATACACTTTAGAGTTGTGTCGGAGTGACAACCGTTGTAATGTGTTTTTATACATGTATTTTGATATACATGATTATGCCTTTATTTTAAGATTCGGAATGATAACGAAATTCCCACAATCATGGTTGTAGAAGTTGTTAGGCGCTAGTCGAGCGGCGAGGTACCGCCTAGGGATTAATCGAGATTAATCGGCGCTAGGCGGATTGGAATTTTTATATGTAATTTTACAAATATATATCATATACACACATCAATATCAATAATTCAATAAAATACTTTAAATAATTTTAAAAAATATACTTAAATATACTAAAAAAAATACTTTAAAGTGCAAACTTAAACACTGAGTTCAAAGTTTAGAGATAAATTTCGATGTTAACTGCCTGGATTCGATGTTTCAGAGACATATTAAAGATTTTTGGTTGAGAAATGTCTAAATAATGAAATTGGTCTCTTTTTACCATAAAAAAAGTCAAAAAAGTAAAAAAAAATAAAAATCTGACCAGGCCGCCTAGACCCCGCCTAGGCCGCCTAGCCCCGCCTAGGCCGCCTAGCACTGCCTAGGCCGCCTAGCACTGCCTAGGCCAAAAATTAGACAGTAGATGGGCGCCTAGCTCCTAGGCGGCCGCCTAGGCCAATTTTTACAACATCGCCCATAATAATGAGCGGGGAACCCACTAGTTATTACTATATATACATTTAGGAAAGACGGGGCCGGTTATTGTACAAAGAAAATTAACGTGAGAAGCGTAAGAAGCCACCAGAAGGCGCCACATGTAATCTGGGTAAGGGTATAATGGTCCGTGTAAAATCACGGACCGCGTTATATAAAATCACGGAGCATTGTTTAACAAGCATAATCAAGAACCAACTGAATAACCACGGACTACTAATCACGGACCATATGTAAAATCACGGACCACGTATAAAAATCAAAATAATTATGGGCAAACTGAATAATCATGGACCAATTATCAAGTAACTAATGTAAAAATTACGGACCAACTGATAATCACGGACCAAAAATCACGGACCATGTAAAAAAAACAAAAGAAAACAGTATCAATATTATACTCAAAATAAAGATAATAAAATTCTCTATTTTATGATGTCATTTTTTTAAAAAAAACGATTAACCATTTAAAACTTATTTGATTTATAAAAAAAAATGATGAAACTTGATTTACCCACGAAAAAAGTCAGCAAATGTAGGCTATTACTTTTTTGCTCTTTAAGCTTTAATTCACGCAGGTTTTAAATGAAAAGTGGGGACCATTAGATCATAACCGTTGATTAATTTGATCAGGGGATAGAAATACTTTTTATCCTTCTCACGTTAAACGCCCTTTGTATTGGATCCGTCTAGTCATTGCTTATGAACAGTGATAATACTTAAATATTCGACTTTTTTTAAGTTTTTGTTTTTAAACCGTTGTATAAGACGCTCGCTTATAAAAACTGCAACCGCCTCAAAAGATTGGAATGTTTTTTGGACGGTTGTAATAGGATCCTTTTTTAATATAGTTTTTTGAACGCTGTTAAAAGAATCGCTGGGATTGTAAAAGGCCTGAATATACCGCCCGTTGTTATCATTTATTTGGACCGTTGTAAAACGCCTGAATATATATACACAGACATATTGACCGCTGTCAAAAACTATTTTTAATTTAATATTAACTTTTTACAGCGGTTTTTGGTTTAGAGAACTGTTTTAAAACATGGCAGACGCTCGCTTATAAAAATTGCAACCGCCTCAAAAGATTGGAATGTTTTTTTGGACGGTTGTAACAGGATCCTTTTTAATATATATTTTTTGAACCGTTGTTAAAAGACCTGAATATATTGTCCGATATTGCCCGCTGTTAGCATTTATTTGGACCGTTGTAAAACGCCTGAATATACATATACACAGACATATTGACCGCTTTTAAAGACTCACTAGTACAGATAATGCTTTTTAAGGCGGTTAAAATGGCTATATGGGGCGGTTTCGTAACCGCCTTATATGATATCGCTCTAAAAGATCTCTATATTTTTTAGGGCGGTGGGATAAACCGCCCTAAAATAAAATAAACCGCCCCAAATAGATGCATTGATGGGTGATGTATTCGTTTTTTAGGGCGGTTTTTTTGAAAGAAATTGAGCGGTCTTTGTTATTTTTTGGGGCGGTTATTTAATTGTAACGCCCCGTTTTTAATAATAATATGAACACGTTTAAAATAATCGCCACTAGAACGATTGTGATTATTAAAAATTGGAAGTATGTGAGAAATTATGAACGTGGGAGAAAACCGTTCGCGAAACGGGGTTACGGATTGTCCGGAATCGCGAAACAAAGATAATGTGGTTTGAGACTCTTCGCGGTACGCGGAGATGATGATGAGGTTCCTTCGCGGTACGCGAAAGACCAAAAATATCTGAGAACTCCGGATTTCTTCGCGGTACGCGAAGAGCTCTTGAGCCCTCTTCGCGGTACGCGACGGGTGTGGCGGCTTGGCAGAAAGCTTATCTTCAAAGATTTTCACCAGAAACATACATATATCTCTCTTTCTCGATCATTTTCACCATAGACACACACATATACGAATTTTGAACATCCAACATCAATTTTGAAGTTACCAGAACGTTCGGGTTGAGCCGTGGATCGTTTCTACGCGTCCAGATCGTTGTTTTTCAATCAGGAATTCGTTTGAAGGGTAACGATTCGTTTTATCTCATTTATGTTGATAATATACGGATTAAATATAGTTTTGAGTATTGTATAATGATCTGGGGTGATTAGGAACGAAGTACTAGGTGTTTTAACGGTGAAAATGTGATTTTGATCCGTTATAATGCCCGTTTGTCATGAAACTCATATTATTGAGTATGATTATTAGAGGGGTGATTTAAAGAATAGTTGTGATGGTTTTGGATCATTCTTTAGAATGATAAATTAGCGTGAAAGTTGAAAGTTAATGACTTTAACATAAAACGATGTTATGAGGATTTAAATATGATAACGAACATGTGTACATTAATTTATACATATGGGTTATTGATAAAAGCCTTAATGAGGTTTTGATTGAAAATAAAGAATGAAACAGGCCAAATGAATTAGATTACATAAATAACACACGTGTTGTGTTCATGTTGTTAAAAACTGTTATATGTGAATATATAATAGGAAGAGGAGGTGAATCCAATTCTAGAAGGCCTGGGAAAGAGTTGGAAATTGTTGATAACTCTTCAAATTAAGGTAAGTTACCTGTTTGATTGAACTTGTATAAGGACTGGGTGAGTCCATACTACAAGTGATTGTATTATATGTGTTTATGGTTATTGTTGTCGCATGATTCACAAGGTGTGTGAACATGTGGTGATATATGAATGCGTAGATGTTGAATTGGTAATGTGCATGTTTAGATTCACAAGGTGTGTGAACGTATAACTTGCCATTCCAATGTAAAGGATTCACAAGGTGTGTGAACATGTGGTGATCTACGAATGTGTAGATGTTGAATTGGTAATGTGCATGTTTGGATTCACAAGGTGTGTGAACATATAACTTGTCATTCCAATGTAAACGATTCACAAGGTGTGTGAACATGTGGTGAACTACAAATGTGTAGATGTTGAATTGGTAATGTGCATGTTTAGATTCACAAAGTGTGTGAACGTATAACTTGCACTTCCAATGTAAAAGATTCACAAGGTGTGTGAACAAATGATGGATTTGAAATATGATGCACAATTGGTGTTTTGTGTGGTTATATATATGTGTTACATTAAATTATAATAATTGTGCATGAATGAGGAATGTACTGAAGTTTTGGTTGAAAACGAACCGTTAGTAAATCGTTTTGTATATGGTTAAATGTTGTTATCAACATTTTATTTGAAACCTCATTAGTGTATCCATATGGTGTTATGGAATACACGTGGTGAATGATGAGGTAATCTTACTTAGTTCTATCGAACTAATGGTGAATTTAAATGTGGTGTTTACAGGTACAAGGGAGTAGGGTGAGCGGTGATGGTGATCGAGAATCGAACATGAAGGCTCGTATGGTGGTTTAATATATAAATAATCGAACATGTGTAAAGCTTTTGTGTATTAAATGTTTGGTGGGGTTTGTAAACATACTTAAACTTAAACTTGTTTTTAACAGGTGTTGGTAATAGTATGTTTAAAAGTTTGTAAAACACAGAAGTCGTTTATGTTTTGACTGGGACCTAACGTAAATTATTAAATAATGTTGTAAAATGTCCTGAGGAGACATGTAAGTGACTGGGGTGTCACATTAATATATTTGGCGGTGGGAATTTTGTTTTTTTGGGGCGGTTCTTATCTTTTTTAGAGCGGTTCTTTTTATTTTTTGGGGCGGTTGGTGTATTATATAGGGTGGTTTTTATGTTCTTTTTGGGGCGGTTATATTATTTTTTGGGGCGGTCATTTGCTAGTAATATATTTTTTCAATTTGGAGCTGGTAATTGCATTTGTTTTCCAGCATTAAATTTCCAGCAAAAATATCGATATTGCAAACAAATTTTCAACCAAAAATAAAATCTACACTACATACAAATTTCTAAGTTCAAACCAACATATATACAATCAATGCTTGATAATCCATACGCAATTTTTTCAAATTTAAACCACCATAACTTCAACAAAACTTAAAGCTAAAGTGCAAGTTTAAATTTAGATATAATACAAACTGAATTCTGGAAACATCATGTTCGTTCGAGAAAAACGTAGCTAAAAAATTGCAACGACAAGTCTATGACCATTTCATCAATCTCCTTACATGTAATGTACTTCTTTTCATTCCAAATCTAAAAAAATATCAACAAAAGAGTGAGATATTCTAAATTTAAACTAAACACTTACGCTTTCAGGAAAATTTTGTTGATATAAATGGAGAAACTCATACATGTGTTTGATCAAGCAAAATTCACATTCCCAATAGTTTCTTTGTTGTATGGCGCACTGCATTACATTAACAATTATTATTTTAAACACAATCAAATAAATGAAAACGATTAGATAAAACAAACCTAAACCATTTCCCAAATTTAAGTGCAAGCCCAAAGCATCTTTGATTAGAAATGTAAAGGCATAATCATTTTTGTTTCAAAGGATAAATTATAAATAGCACCTAATGACCACTACAATAAATAAATCATAAAATAACTAAATTAGGTATGTTGATTATCATTTAAACTTTCCAGCACTTTGATAAAATTTCAAGCAACTTCTGAACCCAACCGAGCTTCAACGTCGCTGTTGCCGCCGCTCCTGAGCAAGTTCTAACCTTGACACCGCTGCGCCGGTTCCAACCGTGCTGCCGCTGCCGCTGGTTCCAAACGTGGTTGCGCTGCTCCTGCGCTGAACCTGCCGCGGAAGACACCAATCACACGCCGGGCAAACCCTCCGCCGCGCAAACCCTCCCCGCCGTCCGACAACCACCGCCCGAAAACCCACCCTGCAGGATAGATTTTGTGGGAATGCAAAGCAACTTTGAGAACTCAATCGGGAAAAATGAGAGGGAAATGAAAGATTTCGTGGGAAAAGGAGGGAGATTTCTTTTGGGGCGGTTAGGGCATGTTTTATGAGGCGGTTGGGTATATAGGGCGGTTTGGTATTTATTGGGGCGGTGTGGGTAAGGTTTTTGGGCGGTTCACTCATTTTTTGGGGCGGTTGTCTGCATCATGTTTTTTAAGGCGGTTAATGTTGTTTTTTAGGGCGGTTTATGTTTTTTTATGGGGCGGTCCACTTATTTGATTTATACTTATTTTATATGGCGGTTTTGTTTTAAACCGCCTCAATTTTTATAGTAACCGCCCCAAAAACTATGCTAACCGCCCCATATAATATACGTCTAATTCATTTTAAACCGCCTTAATTTTTATGGAAACCGCCCCAAAAATAAACCTGAAAATTCTTCAGCATTTATTGGGGCGGTTATTTTATAAACCGCCTTAAAAAAAGAAAACCAACCGTCCTAAAAATACATATTTGTAGCAGTGACTATTTTTAATTTAACATTAACTTTTTACAGTTGTTTTTGGTTTGGAGAACCGTTTAAAACATGACATAAATTGCTTAAAAATGAGTCATTTTATATTATTAAAAATACATGGTGAACCGCTGTAAAATAAATTTTCAAGCTGATGCAAATAATATTACTATATAAACACAATACAGTAATATTAATTAAATATTATTTTTAAAAACCCGTGCCCTATTTCTGTTAGAAAACCGTAAAATAACCGCTTTAAAAGAGTAGTTCCGGAAAGAATACTTGGAACCGTTTTATTTAAGACGGCTCAAATTAAATTAAATATATAAACAACTTCTTTAACAATGGTTAAACCGAAAAATAACCGCTCTAAATGAATAGTTTCGAAGAATATTTGGAATATATTGTACTTAAAGCGGTTCAAAAACAATTAAATATATAAAAAACATCTTAAACAACGATCACGTGATGAAAAAGAAAATTATTCAATTTAAATTTAACACAAAACCGTTGTAAATAAGAAGGTTTTCTTTTGTACACCGTTGTATTTGATGGGGAAAATGATTAAAACGCAATAATTTGGGTTGTTTCCGGATATTTATATTCGGATTTTTAGAAGTTGTTGAAATCATTTACAACGGTTAGTTATATTTTTTAAGGTTATTGAGGCGGTTAAATGGATTGAATAATAATTATAAGAGTTAAATACCATAACATCCCTTTGTTTATATCAAAAATGTCATTTTAGTCCTTAAATAAAATTTGTTGTCATTTTAATCCTTGTTTTTCAATTTAGTTGCCGATATAGTTCTTCATCTAAATATTTATTGTCACTTTAATTCTTGTGTTTGAAATTTAATTGCCAATATAGTCTCTAAAATGACAACTAGAAGGACTATATTGGCAACTAAATTAAAACACAAGGACTAAAATTACAACAAATTTTATTTAGGGGCTAAAATGACATTTTCGATATAAACACAGGGACGAGGTTGGCATTTAACTCTCCAACCTTTCATTATAAAGGTTGTCGAATCTACTCTCGTTGGGGTCAAGTTGAAGGACATTTATCCAATATGATGATCCTGAGGTTTATCCCAAGTTTCTCTATGAGGGGTGAGGGTTTATCTGTTTCATAGGGTTCCAGCATCGGGGGCGTGTCTACGCTGGGCACGGTTAAAACAACATACGTGAAACATTATCTTCCAAAATAATAATAATAATAAAATAATAACAATAACTAGATAATAACTATTACTTTCAATTAATTCCCAAAATTAAATAATATTGATAATTAAATAGTCAAACTGTTTAAATTTACCGTTTTGATGTTTGTGATTGTGATCGAATCCACATCAACGTAATCTAATAAATAACTAACAAACTTTGTCAAGTGTAAAAATTCTGGCATCTATGCCAAACATTTTCCCGCCCATTGCTTTGTTGACCCTTTTTGGATCCAAATAGCCATTAACTATACCCGATTGTCTTCTCACACAAACTTCACAAGTGTGAAGAAAACCCTAATTTATTCATGTCTGTAACAACCTTTAAACCTTCCTCATCTCTATGTTTCCATTTTCATGTAACAAAGAAAAAAACCCTAATTCTTCAATGTCTGAAACAACCTTCAAAACCTCCTTATTTCAATGTTTCTATTTTCGTGTAATAGATTCAAAATCTTCATTCAGAAGCTACAGTACCCGTCCAAATTCTTTAGAATACATCGTCTCTATTTTCTTCCTTTCACAATCGACTTGGAATTTGGTTACCTACGACTCAAGAGGATCCTCAGGTATGTTTAACCGTTTCCTCCTCCTTAAATTGCTTCTCATATGACAATTTTCTTACGTCTTATACCTCAACCTTTTTGTGCCCTTCTATCTTACTCATGTATGAATAGATTATAGAAGACTAAAGAAACATTTTAATTTGTTCTAATTAGGGGGGTTTTGTTTTTATGTGTTGCCTGCAGGATTGGAGGTCAACCAAATCAAAGGTTTGTTCACTTGAAGCTTTTATTGTTGTCTAGATTTCATTTTTGAGTTCATGGTTAGAAATTCTGCTTTTCTGATAGGTACGTGAGCTATGAATATGCAACACTGCATATGGGATAAGGGTTCTCTGTGCAAAAAAAACTTCTAACCTTTTTTCAAGTGAATTTAAGTTTAAGAATTTGCAAAAGTATCTAAACTGAAGTTGTTGATTGTTATTTGCCATAATGGTTCTATTTGATGATTACAATGTCTTATATAGATTTAGTAGTGATATTTGAAAAATTGGATAATTTTGTTTGTAAAGTCTTTTGGGAAAATTAGCTATTACTTTTAATTAACCTCAAATACAATTACTAACAACTTCAGTTTGATGTTTTGAAATTTCAGATATTTGTTAGACTTAAACACGATCATGGGAAAAAAGGGTAATTTAGGCATTATATAAATTAGTTAGTTAAAGTTAGTTGACAGTTATTTAACTGTCATGTAACTGTCAAAGGGCAAAGGCTATAAATAGCCATCATATGTAAACATTTGAAGTACCACGCATATATGAAATTCTTTGTTTTCTTACAAACACATATTTGGTTTTATGTTATGTCGTGAAGATCCACCAAGAATTGGCATCAGAGCCTAGGATTCAATATAGTTTCAAGATGTTCTAACTTGTTCTTCAGATTGCAAGTAAGTCAACAATCGATTCGGAAGTAATATCAATTCAGAAGGACTAAAAATTGATTCAGTAACAAATCAATTCAGAAAGTTGTACAAAGAACAAATTAAACGAAGCATATATCGATTCAGTCAAATTGATTTCAGAAAAGAAACGAGACCATTCAAATCAATTCAGTAACAAAATTGATTCAGAACAAGAACATAATCGATTTAGTCAAATCGATTTCAGAGAAGAACAAATCGATTAGGAGAAATCAAAGTCGAATCCGTTTAAATTCGATCAAAAAAATCAGTGAAAGGAAAAGAACATACCCGTTGTTGCGTTCAAAGGCCGGAGGCCAGAAAGAAGAGAAGAAAAAACCGATTGAATCCATAGTTCCATCGTGATCTTGTTTGTTCGGTTGTACTCCTCGTCTGTGTTGCGCATCAGAAAGAGAAGAAACAGAACGCAGCAGAAGGTCGTATGCGCCCTAGTGTTTTTTTTTGATCGTATGTTTGGATAGAAAGAAGAAAGGGGCGATCAAAGGAAAAAGGAAAATATCAAGTTTTTGCCCTAATTTTGTTCTGGTCGTATACTTTGGGAAAGAAAAGGTAACAGGTAAAATAGATAGAGAGAAAAAGACCCGAAGATTTACTACGTAACCTCTAGTAAATATGGGCGACTCTGAGGCAGGGTGGCAGCAGGTTCGCCGGAAGGGCAAGGGCAGCAAGGAGGAGCAGAAGAAACCACGGGGAAAGGGTATAACATATCCAAATACCTCATTCTTTGTCTCCAACCTCCCATCGGAATGCTCATCTAAAGAGTTACGGGAAGCTTTCCAGGAGTTTGGTGAGGTTGTGGATGCGTATGTGGCGATGAAGAAGGATAAATCGGGGAGCTACTTTGGCTTCGTCAGGTTTCCTCCACTGGAGAATGTTAAAGAAATGGAAAGGAGGCTGAATCGGGTGGTCATTGGAAATCTCAAGGTGTCTGTCAACCTTGCTAAATTTGATAAGGATGGGTCGATGAAGGTGTACCAGTATAAGCAACCTACGTTTGTACCTCACTCTGGAATGAAGGGGATGGAACAACAATGGGTAAATGACAAGCAGCAAACTTGGGCTAATAACTTTACTAGCAATGGGAGGTCGTTTAAGGACGTTATTCTTATCAGTCGTATCCAAACTACGAAGAAGGAGATTCACCTTAACTCCTTTCGTCCCCAAGCTTTGGCCGTATGGGGGAATTCTGTGGTGATTGGTAGGACCAAAGATTTTCAATCTTTGTGTTGCTTGGGAGAATGGGTGTTGAAGATTAATGGTTACAGGGGTTTGAGGTATTTGGGAGGTCTTTATGTTATGATTCAATTCAAGGATCAGTTGCATGCTAATAAGCTTATTAGTGAAACTAATACCTGGGAAGATTGGTTTTCGAAGCTGTACGTTTGGGAAGGGAAATCCATACCTTATGAAAGGATTGCTTGGTTAAAAGTTTATGGAGTACCCCCTATGCTTTGGGACCCGATAGTTATCAACCAACTTGGAGGGAAGATGGGAAAGTTACTATTAAAATCAGAGGCCTCTCTACAGGACCAGAATCTATCTCAAGACTGTTTAGCTGTCCTTGTATCTGATGGGGAGTTTATTCATGAACCGATCACAATTCGATGGGAGGGGAAAGCTTTCATATGCTGGTTAGTGGAGGACACCAGAGCATGGGCACCGGACTTTGTCAATGATGTCGGGCCGGTGCCGGAATCTTCATCAGGCAAAGATAACCCTAATGTGAATTAGGACTCCGGTAGGGAGTTGGATGGTCGTGCGGGGTATGGAAAGGTCACCCTGGAAAATGATAATCCACATGGGGAAGACAAAATTGATAATGTCGTTTTCTCCTTGGGAACTAATGTGTCGGTCCCTAGAAGGTGGCACAGGAGGAATAAAAATAAAAGGTGTAACTACAAAAAAAGTCGGCCCAACCTCTGGCCCAGTCCAATCCCCAGAAAATATTAGAGCCCGGAAAAGGCCCAGAAGTGATATGGGCGGTGATGTAAACTCATTTTGTCAAAATAATTCCTGCCTAAAAAACTTTCCATGGGATCTTAATAATAACCCCCCCCCCCCGGCTCTCATCGGACTTTAGGTCTGTGAGTGGTATTCCTCTTGGGGATAATGGTGAAAATAGTGGCAGCTCTCCTTCCCAAGTTCCAGAAACTCTCAACAGCTCCATGGATAAGGATGATTCTCCCAGGCTTGCTAGTTGCTAGTATTCAAGAGGTGGGGAATGGTGACAGCAGGTTGTTACCTGATGTGGGTTTCGATCTGGAGGAGGGTCAAATTCCTAATTTTGGGGAGCAACTGGAACTGGATAAGGAAATTGCAGAAACAATTAATGTGGCAGAGAAGGTGGGTATTCATTTGGCCGAGCAATACAATAAGGTTAGAGAGGAGATTCTTGGAGAAGGTGGGTTTAATGTTTCCCAATGAATATCTTATCCATTAACATCATGGGTGTGGGCGATGATGGTAAAGCTAATTGGATCCAATCGCTCAAGAGAGAACATCAAATTAATTTTCCTTGCATACAGGAAACTCAATTTTGAGACATCTCCAAAATTAAGTCTGGGCTGTTTTGGGGTAAGTCTAAGTATGATGTTGTAGCAGTGGGGGCATTGGGTAGATCCGGGGGGCTCTTATGCATTTGGGATCCAGGGGTATTTAAGAAGTGTAGGGTGGTGGCAAAACAAAATTTCATACTAATCAGTGGCTATGTTATGGGTTGTACGGAGTTATACACTGTGGTAAATGTATATGGGCCACAGGGATTAAATAACAAAAAGATCTTATGGGATGAACTAGTTGTTTTGAAAAATTCTGGAGCTGGGATATGGGTTTTTGCAGGGGATTTTAATGAAGTAAGAGTTCCGGCTGACAGAATCAACTCTGAATTTTGTTTGCAAGGTGCCACTCTTTTTAATCAATTCATTTATAATGCCCAGTTGATGGAATTTAATATGGGGGGTCACCCTTATACTTATATGAGGGGCTATGGTGATGTGTATAGCAAATTAGACAGATTCTTGGTATGTGATGGTTTTGTGAATACATGGCCTAATGCATGTGTAACGGCCCTTCCTCGACACCTCTTAGATCATTGTCCTATTATTCTTATCACTTCAAATGTGGATTTCGGGCCTCCTCCTTTTAGATTCTTTTCAACTTGGCTGCAATATCAGGGCATTGATGAGGTGGTAGGGGCCACCCTTGGTTCGACTCATGCTAGGGGAAGACCAGATAGGGTTTTGGCCACCAAACTTAAGGCTGTTAAGGAGGTTCTAAAAAGGTGGATTGCGGAGCAAAAATTAAAAATTGATGCAAACCTATTAGCTTTTAAACAAGTCTCGGAATATTATGATAAGATTGCATCAAATCGTCGTTTAACGGTTGATGAATTGGATGATTGGGCTGCAACAAAAATGGATGTGTCGATTCTGGAAAAAATAAAGAAGGATGACTTAAAACAGAAAGCAAGGTGCAAATGGGCTAAACTTGGGGATGAAAATACTTCCTTCTTTCATGGTATTTTAAAGGCAAACTTGAAAAATAATAGGTTCAATGGTATGTTCATCGATGGGGTGTGGTGTACTGATCCAAGTAGGATCAAGGAGGTTGTGTGGTCCTTTTACAGTAGGAAATTTGATGAACTAGTGGTGGGTAGACCTCCTTTTAACTGCCCTTTGTCTCGTTTCCTCTCTGAAGACGAAGCTGCTGGGCTTGAGGTGCCATTTACTAGGAAGGAGATCAAAGAAGCGGTGTGGGCTTGTGGTGGTGACCGAGCTCCAGGGCCCGATGGGTTCAATTTCTCCTTTATAAAAAAGTATTGGGACCTATTAGAAGATGATTTTAACAGAGTTTTAGCATCTTTCTATGATGAAGGAAAAATATCAAGGGGATGTGGTTCTTCGTTCATTACGTTGGTACCAAAGGTTGATAGCCCAACAAGCTTGGGGGATTACCGCCCAATTAGCCTAATTGGGTGTATCAGTAAGGTAATCTCCAAAGTTATTGCATCTCGGATTAAGAAGGTGATGGATTCGGTAATCACCAAATCTCAAACGACATTCTTGTCTGGTCGGAACATTCTTGATGGGGCCCTGATTATCAATGAAACTATCTCATGGCTGAAAAAATCAAAAAAGAAATCCCTTCTATTCAAAATCGATTTTGATAAGGCATTCGACTCTATATCATGGGATTTTCTTGATTCCATCCTACATCAAATGAGATTTCCCAGTCGTTGGAGGAGATGGATTAGGGGGATTCTCGAGTCATCTAGAGCTTCGGTTTTGGTTAATGGTTCACCAACTCTTGAGTTCCCATGCTCGAGAGGTCTTAGGCAAGGGGACCCGTTATCTCCTTTCCTATTCATTATTCTGATGGAAGCTTTTAGTAGTATGTTTCGGAAGGCATGTGAGACTGGCATCTTTTTGGGCTTAAAACTTCCAAATGGCGGGCCTACTTTAAGTCATTTATTATTTGCTGATGACGCTTTGATCATGGGGGAATGGTCTAATCTCAATATTTCAAATCTGAGGAGGCTGCTAAGAGCTTTTCATATAGTTTCTGGTCTCCAAGTTAATATCAGTAAGTGTAATTTGGTGGGGCTTAATGTGGAAGGGAGTGTAATGGCTGAAGCTGCTAATAGCTTACGGTGTAAGGTGGGGGATTTGCCTTTCATTTATTTGGGTCTTATGGTGGGTTCTAATATGAACTTGGTTGTTAACTGGTTACCGGTTATAAAAGTTTTTGAAAAGCGGCTTTCTTTATGGAAAGCTAAGAACCTATATTTTGGGGGAAGGATTACCCTTATTAAATATGTTCTTAATTGTCTCCCTTCATACTATTTTTCATTGTACAAGGCTCCAATCAAAGTGGTGGAATTATTAGAAAAAATCAGGAGGGCTTTCTTATGGGGGGGAAGTAGTGAACACAAAAAAATTACTTGGGTTGGTTGGGAAAAAATCACTGCCCCTAAACACTTTGGAGGGCTTGGTATTGGATCCCTTAGAGATATAAACTTGAGTTTGCTCTCTAAGTGGTGGTGGAGGTTTAAACTTGAACCTCATAGTTTATGGGGGCGAGTAATTGGGGGGATCCATAATATTCTTCCTATGGGGGGGATTGTGCCTTTTAAACCAAGAATGTCAGGTGTATGGAGCAATATTGCAAAAGTGGATATCGAACTACACAAAAGAGGAGTTAATTTGCGGTTGCTATTTAAAGGCTTACTAGGAAATGGTGCTAAATTGGCTTTCTGGACCGATTTATGGTGTGGTGAGATCCCTTTATGCTTCAAATTCCCTAACTTATATAAGTTAGAATCTCTAAAATCATGTCGGGTCAAAGAGAGACTGTGGCAATTCAATGGGGAAACAAAATTTACTTGGCAATGGAAAAGAAATACTATGTATGATCTGGAGAGGGATGAACTTGAAGAATGTCAAGGCCTATTGCAGAATGTGGTGTAGGGGGAACATATCGATAAGTGGAGTTGGCAGGGGTCTAAAGATGGTGTGTTTTCTGTTAGTGCCCTCAAAAACCGGATATACGAGGCAACAATAACCTGTCCGGATTATGTATTCTATTGGAGTAAATGGGTCCCAATTAAAGTGAATGTATTGGCTTGGAGAGCTGAAATGGGTAGGCTTCCCACTCGAGATGGTCTTGCGAGAAGGCTGCCTTCGATTCAGGACCTGGTGTGCCCACTGTGCGGCGAAGTGGAGGAATCAGCTAATCATCTTTTTACAGGTTGCGAAGTCTCGATGGAATTTTGGCAAATCATCGCATTGTGGTGTAAAATTCCCCCTATCTTTGCATTCGAGGTTCGAGATCTATTCACTCTGTATAAATTTCTCCCCGTTGGTGGTTTCAAGAGAAATGTTATACATGCTGTAATATTATCAGGGTGTTGGTGCATATGGAGGGTAAGAAACCAAATGGTGTTCCATAATGTTCGGCCGAATATGAGCGCCTTGGTTGAAGAAGTAAAGAGGATGAGCTTTTTGTGGATAAAAAATAGGGTGACTAAGGAGTTCTTAAGTTGGGAGGATTGGAAGTCCTTCAGTTTTGACCAATGAAGGTGTACGATTTGTAATAGTTGGTGTTTGTTTTGTGCTAGCATCTTGCTAGGTTGGGTTAATAAAATTTTCCGCTGTTCAAAAAAAAAGATAGAGAGAAAAAAGGGATCTGGGAGAAAAACAATTATTAAGAATAAAGAAAAAAAACCCCATGCATCATTTGTTTTATTTTTGATCAAATCTGAAAAAAAAAAGAAAAAAACAAGAATAAAAATCATTACTGGTGATAAAAAAAAAATTAATATTTTTATCAAAACCTTGGAGCAAACGATTTTTAAAGAAAAATTAAAAGAATTCTTGTTTTCATTTGTTTTAGCAAAATTCAAGAAAGTTATTTTTTGTTTTTTTAAAGATTAATTAAATTAGAATTAAAAGAGAAAATTTCTTGTGAAATTAACCCAGTTAGAAATCTCAGAAAAGATTTTAAAAAATTCCAAGTTATATCGTTATTTTATTTGGAATTTCAGTTTTATAAGATTTAGAGTTATATTAATATTGATTCCCGTTAGAATCATTATTAGTTATTTATCCCAGTTAGGATAAGAATTTTTTGGAAAATCCCAAGAATGTTTACCAGTTAAAACAATTCTGTTAAATTGTTAAGTAAACATGTCGGAAAAGGGATTAGAAGGAGTTAAAAATAGTAAGGAAACCGTTATACATAAAGAAGGAGGATCTATGACACATTTTCAGTGTCCTATTTTGAATGCCACGAATTATACTATATGGTCAATCAGAATTAAAACCATACAGAAGGCAAACGGATTATGGGACATGATAGAACCTAGTGCCAATACTCAAAGCGATGAAAAGAAAGATATGACCGTAACTGCATATCTATTTCAAGCATTACCAGAAGAAATGATAATACAAATTGCAAATTGTAAAAGTGCAAAGGAAATTTGGGATGCACTTAAGACTAGGAATGTCGGTGTAGATCGAGTACAGAAGGCACGTCTTCAAACACTAAAGACAGAATTTGAAATGTTGAAAATGAAGGAGGAAGATACTATTGATTCGTTCACTGCAAAACTTAACGGTATTGTTACAAAGGCAAGTAATCTTGGTACGATATATGATCAACCAACATTAGTGCGAAAATTGTTAAGTTCAGTACCAAAGAGGTTTGTTCAAATTGCTGCAACAATCGAACAATTCGCTGATTTGGAAGCAACCACTTTAGATGAAATTATTGGAAGATTAAAAGCTTTTGAAGAAAGGACTAGTTTGTTAAACGAAGATTCAGAAAATAATCAAGGAAAGCTTTTGTTTTCACAACATGATAACAAGTCAAGTCAAGGAAAACGCTTTGAACGGAGAAGATTTAATTCATCACAAAGAAATAAAGGAAAGTTCAGACAAGAAGAAGAAAATGAAAGTCAGATAAACTTCAGAAAAAATAACAGTGATGATGTTGAAAGAAAAAGGAATTCGAGAAACCAAAACAAGTTTGATTTTGACATAAACAAGGTAAGGTGTTATAACTGCAATAATTTTGGACACTATGCCTCAGATTGTCATAAGTCAAACCATGGAGGAAAACAAGCAAATCTCGTGCAAGAAGAACAAGAAGATGATGAACCGACTCTCTTAATGTTACAAATCAAAGAAAGTGATATTCTGAAGATTTGTGAAGATATTGAAGAGCATGTTCGTGTTAAGGAAGATATAATCATAAAAGACGAGATTCATGAAAAGGGATGAAAAGCCAAATAAAGACTATAAAGACCATGATCATGTTTAGGGGGGTGATTGTTAGCCTTAAACACGATCATGAGGCAAAAAGGGTAATTTAGGCATTATATAAATTAGTTAGTTAAAGTTAGTTGACAGTTATTTAACTGTCATGTAACTGTCAAAGGGCAAAGGCTATAAATAGCCATCATATGTAAACATTTGAAGTACCACGCATATATGAACTTCTTTGTTTTCTTACAAACACATATTTGGTTTTATGTTATGTCGTGAAGATCCACCAAGAATATTGAGTAGGCCTTAAAAGGTTAAAAGCAACCGCAAGTAAGGACTTTTCACATTTTTATGATTTTAATATCTATCGTTTCCAATCATGTACAAATAATCGTAACTTAACTCAGTCCATTCTAATTCATGAGTAAAATGTGCTTGAATAGTTTTGATGTGCAAAAAAAAATGCTTGAATGTTTTTCAATTTAATGCTTTAACATGTGCTTTTTGACATTTTTGTTTGATAAGTTGGAGTGTTGGGCTCTTGACAAGTTCAAAGTGCATTAGTTGCCATGCAAGTAAACTGCAGACAACATTATGTTGTTATGATTGCTCCATTTTTGTATTGGTTCACTAGATTGATTAGGCATCTTTGTTAGGTCTACAGAATTCTATAGTGAAGTTTTTTTTTTTTTGGCTAAATATGTTTAATTTCGATATCAACGTTCACAAAATTTTCTGTCTCGAAGCCTTGCATACCAATTTCTTCAAACGATAAGCTTTTTATCTAAATTGATTATACAAATATACTTGCAATTCTGAGATAATATTAAACTATACTATTAGAAAATTTAAAATACCCTTCTGCATTTTTTTCCACTAAAATCAAGTAGCCATTAGTATTTCGTTATGATTATTAAATGTTAACTACATTGCAGGTTGTTTTTGATCCTTAATAGAAACAGACAAATTAAATTCATTCAAGGACTATGACGATTTTACTAAAATAATCTTCTATCTGTTTTTGGATGAAGAGAGTATTATGAACCCAAGAGAAATAATAAACTGGAGTAACTCCATGTAAGTTGTTAATGTTTGGCTCACCATTTTTTGGATGATAATGCATGATTATTAGACAATTAATAAATGATGATGATTTTTACAAAATTATGATAGGTTTTTGATCATTCAGCTCAACAAAAGGATTTATATGAGCAAGTTCTTAATCTAATTATAATGAAGTCTTAGAAGAACTTAATTGCACCATTTTTGCATATGAACAAACAAGCACAGATTTGGATTACTTCATGTTTATTTATTTTTTTGAGCTATCAAAGTTACTAAACATCACCAAACTCAGTTTCGTGCATACACAACAATTTGAGGAATTGCGAACTTATTTCAGTGCGAAAGTGAAAGAGTGTTTTGATTTGAGTTGCAAACTTGAGTCTACGTAGGTGAACTAAATTATCATTAATTCTATAATTAATATTTGATAAATATGTTAATTAAAGTCACCAATGTAGTGTCCTTTCACTCTCAACAAAATCATTATGTTATCCGGTGGCAAATTTCTTAGAATTTTAGAAAGCAGGGTCATAATTAACAAAACATACAATGACTTTTATATTTATCGAGCCTAATATGTAAAATGTGTCATCAACACATTTTAGTGATTGTAACTTGCAAATTATTTTATTACATGTACATACATATATTTATGTATTAGAATTGTATACATATTTAGGATTTATATTATTTTTATTAGACAATCCGTGTAGTACACGGGTAACTAATCTAGTATTCTATATACGTTCTAATTATATCATTATTGTCGTGATCGGATCCACATATCGTATATATAACTGTGTAAACCATCCCTATCCCACACTCCCATACCTGTACGACCTCAGCTCTGAATTAATCTTCATGGCCATCCTCTGTCTCAAAGACTACCATACAATCATCTTCACCACCAGACCCATATCTCTGGTGTTCTACGGCAACTCCAGGTTAGTCTATATTTCTCCTTTCTTCTCCGCCTCTTTTGATGCTTCATCCCATACCTGTGTGTTGCTGCCATTGCTGACTTCACCCCTTGCACCACCATCGTACCTGCTTCTCAAGCTGTCATGGATGGAAGCAAAGGGTTTTAAGGTTGTGTAGGAATTCATTGAGATAATGGTTTCGTTTTCTTTAAGATATTACTTTACAGTTACCTTCCCGTTGATGTTTCTTTGTGTTTTTAGGTTTCAGGTGTTAAAAATGATATTTTGTTTCTGTTATTTTAATATGGATTTTTTTGTCTGTGCATATGTCTTCCCCCTGTGTGCCAATTGCAACCAATTTCTTCAAATGAACACACAAAGGTTGGCCTTCTTTTTGGTATTTGTAGTAACTGGTTATTTTCTTTTGGAACTCGACCTTGACTACAAAAGTCAAACTGTTGAATCTAACGTCTGAGCTTCATAAAATTATGCCTTCTCCATTCATGAATAACTTGCTTTCTTTGGTATTCAAGGAAGAATAAAACAGTTAAATTGGGAAAAACAAAAAGAATTAGAAGTTTGACTTTAAAGATTAGAAGTTTGACTTTAAAGATTCAGAAACACACAGTTAAAGAAAAACTTCAATAACCTAAAACTCGATTGTGGTGTTAAAAAAATTAAGGGTGTGAGAGGGAAGTAAGAGTGAAGAAATCATTTGGAGTGAGATTTTGGAGTGAGTAAGAATCACTTAGTAATTAACACAAAACCCAAAGAAACAAAACACCAAACAATTAGAACGTAAAGAAGATGCTTTTCAGAGTTAAAAATAAATAAATAAATAAATAAAAGATGAAATGATAAATAATTTTTACCACTTATGGTATTTGGTGTGATGCTTGGACACAAATATTGGTTATACATAATTAACAAATGGTGTTAGGATTTCTGATAAGCATTTTTATGTGAATTCATACATGATTGTAGTAGGATTTTTTGGGTTTTTTTCTAGGTTTTTACCACTAGATTTCGTCTTCAATTTTGGATTACAGTTCATTTGTTTAAGTTAACAATAATTGGTAAATTTAAGTTACTTTCAAAGAAGAAGCATATGAGATTTGGAGTTAGTTAAACATGTCTGCTGTCTGTTACGTTTATTTAAACATTTTTCATTTTATTCTCTTCCTTCGTGAATTTATTGTTCATATTTATCTATACAACTCCATGCAGGATTCAGTTGTTTTTGGATAGCACCAGCATCGACGAATTTGATTGCGCAGTTGTTACCCTTTTGCCAGGTAATATTTATCAGTAATTGTACTAAGGCCTGCGCAAGTTAGGGTGTGTTGCCTGGTTTGCTGCAGGTTTTCGTTGTTTTGCGTCTTGGTTAATATGTATTCATGTTTTCATTTGAGTTTTATCGGCCAACTTTTTTTTATGATTTGATGTTGTTTTTCCTTTGATGGGCACCAGCATCAACGAATTTCAACGCCCAGTTGTGTAACTTTACATTTTAGTTGAGGACAAAGCTAGACATAATGCCTCATGTTTTATAAATCCTATATGTGAGATGATTTTATGGTATTTCAATTGTGTTAATGTGACAGGGTTAGTTTCAAGAATTTGGATTTGAATATGGTCTTTTGCAGTCACAGTCTATATTTTTCAAGGGCCACATCACCAAGCTCACTGAAAATACTTGTAAAAACTGTTGAAAGCAACTATGGTAACAAAACCCTAAATATTGTTTACACTGACTTACTAAACATGGTTAAAGACCACGAGGTTATAATCTTTTGTTGTCATACCTAATACCTGTTAGGATCACCAATCCATATAAAATCACAAAATATGAGTATTTATCATCTCTATTACTCTTTTTAAAATAATTATCTATTGCGCTTTATGAAATAATATTAAACAAATTATTTTTTAGTAAATGCCTAACAATTTTACACCAAATGAACAAGTCATAGGGAATGGAGATTAAAGAGATAGATTCACTTCGGCCACGAGCAGCATCATCACCGATTGAAGTACGTGTCATGCGCATATGGAAGCCTCCATTTCGTGACAATGAAACATGTTTTTTGCTTGTTGACAAACACGCAAGTCTACACATATCTAACTATTATTCCCATAATACACAACCTAATTACATTTATGGTACTCATTACAGGAGGATGGAATCCACGCTATTGCTAAAGGAAAAGATCAAAGTTATGCAGAAAATAACCTCTCACCAAAGTCATGCTACAGAATTGAAGGATACACATGTGTTGAATCTGAACCATATGTGAACACTCTTTCACATCCTGCAAACCTGAGAATAGGTGTTGCGTCAACGTTCACACCAATAACCGAAACCAATGATTTCCCACATCTATTCTTTGAGTTCACATCACGCAGAAAAATCCAACGTATATGCGGGAATAACAAAGAAGTCACAGGTAATGGAAACAAAATCCTTAATTAACCATCAAATCAACTTATCATAAAAAAACTTTAATAACCATGTCTTAAAACTTCTCGACACTAAATTACACTAAAAGCTATACTTTACTACCTCTTTAGATATGATATAGTAAACAAGTTAAGCAGCTTTGCAATATTAGACTTACTGATTTAGTTATAATTAGTTTACAATAGAGAGTCTAGAATGTAACTTATTTGTCTATTTTAACCACTGTAATCTCTCTTATTATTTGATCAACAACAATTATGTGGTTTGATTTGGTATCAGAGCCAAATCAAATCTCCCCAAAATTTTCGGCGAATAAGCCTCTAACCCTACCCTTCTGCCGTCGCAACTTCCTACCCACGACGTGCTTGTCGTCGCAACTTCTGGCTGCTATTACCAATGGCTGCTATTACCATCTTCTCAAATCAAGAAAAGACTACCCACTTCTCCCACAAGTTTGCTTTCACCCTCAAACCCACTAACTATGGATATTGGCGGTCCATGGTTGAACCGTTCCTGACCTCTCACAACCTATTCGGTTATGTTAATGGCACTATACCATGTCCACAACAACACATAACAACTAATGGAACCACAACTCTCAATCCAAGCTATGCTCCATGGATTGCCAATGATGCGCATATTCGCATGCTTATCATCTCCAGCATCTCTGAATCCTCCTTCCAACATGTTCAAGGCCGAACATCTTGTGATATTTGGCTCTCTCTGGAAATAGCTTATGCACCAATTAGCGCATACCATGAATTTACACTCAAAAGCCAACATCTTCGTATCACCGTGAAGGAGATGAGAAACCAGCTGATTACTTATGCCGAGCACAAGAGTATGCCACAACTCTTGCCAACATTGGGGAGCCTTTCAAAGTCAAAGACCTAGTGATGCTTGTTCTTTCCGGACTCAGAGAAGAATACAATGGCCTCAAAGCCAACCTTCTTGCACGCCACCCACCGGTTGTGTTCAGCGAACTTCATGGACTTCTAAGTGATCATGATTACATGATCTCTAAGGTGCATGGCCTACCCACTGCCACAACTCTACGCAGCCCCCAAGCCTTTGTGGCTGCTGCCACAGGAGTCTCACCCACAGCTGTCTCTACTTCATCCACACCACTTAATCTAGGTGCTCTCCAAACCCAACTCAATAATCTTCAAGTTATGGCTGCTCAATTGGGCTATCAACTTCAACCTACATCCAACTCTACCTCTTAACCTCAAGCCTACTATACCTCACGGTCTTCCACCAACAACAACCGTGGGCATCGTAGTCGTGGCTCCTCCAGGGGTGCTTCACAACCACCTTCAAACCTTCCAAGGGAACATAATGCTACTGGCAATTGTCAGTTCAATTGGGCCTCCTCTCAAAACACTGTCTATGGTCATTGCAACTGTAATGGAATCAGCCATCTTCCAACACATTGCCCTACCAAGCAAACTCAGACACGGAGGACGACTCTCGCTAACTTTGCAGCTCACTCGGATGGCAATACTCCTCCTGGCTTCACTTGGTTCCCTGACACTAGATGTAATGGCCACTCTACTCATGAATATGATGCTATTGACAATCCTGAAGCCTATTATGGTAATGACTCTTTACTTGTTGGTAACGGTAAATCCCTTCCTATATTCCACATTGGTTCCTCCAGAATATACTCTCCACATAAAACATTTAACCTTAATAACATACTTCATGTACCAGACCTTAAAAAGAATCTTCTATCTGTCCAACAGTTTTGTCATGAAAATGATGTTTTCTTTGAATTTCACTATCTTATTTTGTTGTGGACGCGTCTACACACAGCACCCTCCTAATGGATCCAAGTGAACAAGTTCTTTATTCCATGTGTTTGCTTCGCCTTCAGTCTCTTGCTAAAGTTGCCTTTACTGCCTTCAAAGCATCCTCAACTATTTGGCATCAACGTCTGGGACATCCTCATGATCGTGTTTTTCGTTCCATTTTTCGCATTGTTCTTTACCTGTTTCAAATAAATTATCTTCTTTATGTAACTCTTGTCAAATGGGCAAGTCATCAAAACTTTCTTTAGTTAATTCGAACTTTCATAGCACTAGTGTTTTGGATTTGATTTATTGTGATGTTTGGGGGCCTGCCCTACTTTTATATGTTGATGGTAATCGGTTCTTTTTACTTTGTGTTGATCATCACTCTAAATACATGTGGTTTTACCCTTTAGTACACAAATCCAATGTTCGTTCCAACTTAATTAACTTTATAAACATGGTAGAAAGGCAATTTCAAACAAAGATTAAAAGTATTCAATCTGATTGGGGTGGGGGATTTCGGAGTCTCGCCCAGTTCTTTACCAGCCTTGGCATCATTCATCGTTGCTCCTGTCCTCATACAAGCAAACAGAAGGGAACGGTGGAGCATCGACATCGTCACGTTGTGGAAACTGGACTCACGTCGACATCATTCATCTTCCACACCGATTCTCGCACTTTGCCTTTGAAACCGCCATCTATCATATCAACCGGCTTCCTTCTTGTGTCTACCTAAATAAATCTCCTTTTGAACACCTTTTCAAACACAAACCTGACTATTCATTTCTTCATGTTTTTGGGTGTCAATGTCTTCCCTGTCTTCGCCCATACAACAATCACAAGATTGATTTCCGGTCCACCCCATGTGTATCTCTTGGATATAGCCCTGCTCACCATGGATATCGTTGTTTTGATCCGCATATTAAACGTATTTATATCGTCCGCCATGTTCGGTTCAATGAGCATGTATTCCCTTATCACAAATCACCTCCCACACAAACATCATCCCAACCTGAACCATCCTGTGTATCTATTTTTCCAAAACCACCTCCCTTTATCCCTGATGACCCTACCGAACCATCCTCTACACCCCAACCTAGCCGGTCCGACCTACTCTTCACAACCGAACCAAATCCTACAACTCCCACCACTTCTACCAACAACCAAACCCCCACACCCACAACCGAGTCTACGCACCCGACTTCCGGTGCAGTCCCAAATCCTCCACTAAGAGCCCGTCCCTCTAACCTACACCCGAATCCCAAACAACCTACCCGTTACAACCCTTCCGCCTATCACACCATCACCTCAGCCAACCTTACCGAACCAACCTCATTTACAGTTGCCAAGAAAGTCATCAGAGTGGCTTCATGCCATGTCTGAAGATTTGTCGGCACTAAATAATAATGGCACATTGAAAACTAATCCAAATGGAAAAGTCAGTCCCTATTAGTCGGTTGTTAAGCCTGTTACTATCCGCGTTGTGCTCTCTTTAGCTATCACACATAAATGGCCTCTTCGACAGCTTGATGTTCAAAACGCCTGACTTCATGGCGATCTCCAAGAAACGGTTTATATGAAGCAACCTCCAGGATTTGTTGATCCTGCCAGACCCCATCATGTGTGTCGCCTATATAAGTCTCTTTATGGCCTTAATCAGGCCCCACGTGCTTGGTTTACCAAACTCTATCAGGCACTTCAGCAGCTAGGCTTCTCTGGGTCCAAAACGATCCTTCTCTATTTATTCTGAACTCAAAGGGTATCCTTATTTATGTACTTGTTTATGTTGACGATAGTGTCATTACTAGTAATTGTCATAACACCATTGCTAACATCATTGGTCATCTTAGCTCCTTGTTTGTTGTCAAGGATCTTGGCCCACTACACTATTTCTTGGGAATAGAAGTTATTCCTCACGGCTCTAACTTGTTTCTTTCTCAGAGAAAGTATGTTCTGGATATTATTCAACGACCTGGTATCATAGGTTGCAAACCTGTTGAATCTCCTATGAACCCCTCTCATGAATTGTTAACTGCTGCTAGTCCTTTTCTTGAGGATCCCTCTAGATATCGCCAAATAGTTGGTGCTCTTCAGTATGCAACCTTATCTTGACCTGACATAGCATTTGCAGTGAACAAAGTGTGTCAATTTATGCATGCTCCTACAGAAAATCATTGGGCGGCTGTCAAACACATCTTACGGTATTTTCAGGGCTTAGTACAACTTGGATTACTCTTTCGTCATGACAGAGGTTCACGTTTTCATGCCTTCTCTGATGTTGGTAATCAGACTTGTAATATGAAGAATTTGATGATCTTGTTGTTCAATTGTAGAATAAACTTGCAGAGGAAAATAAAGTTCTTCAATTCATACAATTCATACGATTGTGAAAATACGTACATGGTTTGGGTTTATATACCCTAATTGACTTTGACCTTTTACATACCGACCCTTACACTTTACATAAGTACATATATGACTCCAAACTTTAAATTTCTAATATATACATAAGAGACCCAAACTTATTTAGTTTATAATTTCAACACTCCCCTTAAACTAAATATAATTTAGCGAGGGTCTTCAACTTTCTTAACTTGCTTGCTTCTTACAACAGAGTCGGTTCTTCATCGTAGATGAGATTGGATGCTTCTGGTTTTTCTTTCTCTTTGTTCTTCCATTTGGTGCAACTATTTGCAAAATGACCAAAATCACCACAATTATAACATCTAAACTTGTTTTTGTCTTTGTTTCCTCGACCCATGCCTCTTCCATATGTGTTTTCTCCTTTATTGAAGTGTTTACCTCGTCCTCTACCACGACCTTGACTGTTTGAACTTGCCATTAGGAGTTTGCTTTGATAGTTTGCATCGGGTTCATCTTGAACTATTTGCAAAATGACCAAAATCATCACAACTATTCTTCCAACGGCTTCTTCAAATGACATTTTATCAATTTCTTGATATTGCTCAATAGATGCCACGATTGGTAAAAACTTATTTGGAACCGAGTTAAGCAATTTTCTTACAAGTACTTTATCTTTCAAAGTACCACCAAGACTTAAACTTGGCCTTTATGCTGCTTAACTTTCCAGCAAAGTCACTTGCTGTTTCGTTTGGTTTCATTTTTATAGCCTCTAGTTCACTCCTTAGAGTTTGTAAACGTGCTTTCTGAACTAGATCGGCTCCAAGATATTTAACTTTGATTGAGTCCCAAACTTCCTTTGCAGTCGAATACTGTGCAACTTGCATTAATACATCTTGAGGCAAAGTTTGAAATATCATTGCCTTAGTTGTATGCACTTTCTTTTCATCAACTCCTTTAATTTCAATCGTTTCCCAAAGGCTATAAGCTTTCAATATCGTTTCCATCATCAATGCCCAAGTGGTGTAATTCGTTTTAGTTAACTTAGGATATTGAAGAGGAAAATTTCCTTCCTCACGAATCGGAACGTTACTGCTTGACGGCTTTTCTTCGCGAGTCATGCTTGCTTGCTTTCGTGCTTTTTTCTTTTTGCCTATCTTGTGGCACTTGCTAACTTGCTTATGATTAGATGATCAATTTCTTGCTATATAGATTGTGTAACAATCTATATTTTGTGTTAAGATTATCAACACAGACTTGCTTTAGTTTTTGCGGTTTTGATCTAATTGGACAAAAAGCTAACTTTGCTTGTTGCAGATTTGATCAAGAAATATCCAACCAACTTGCTAATTAGATTTTGCAAAAACTTGTTTCTGGGCAACTTGCTAACCAGTTTCTGACCCACTTGCTAATCAGATTTATGTGCTCCTGACCAACTTGCTAATCAGGTTTTTTATGCACTATCTTGCTATGACCAAAAATGGTTTTTTTTTTTTTTTTTTTTTTTGCAAAGTTGAATCTACCAAAATTCTACTTGCTCTTGCTAAATTTTGAACAAATAATTGTTCAACTTGCTAATTTTTTGGACAAAGAGTTCAACTTGCACAAACCAACGGGTTTGCTTATCTTGCTATGAACCACAAACGGTTCGGTTTAAACTTGCAAAATGAACCTAAAGTTCCAAACTTGCTACAAACCACACGAGTTTGTTTTATATTCTATGAATCACAAAGATTCAAAGTTGCACTTGCTATGTGAACCGTATAAGTCCGGTTTCAAAGACTATTTTAATCAGAGGTCTTCTCAATTATAATTCTTTTGGTTTGATTTTTATTTACTTGCTCAATAATCACAGCCCAAATATTCTTGTTTCTTGCAAGTATAGACAACAAACAAATCCCAATCAAAGTGGTCAGATCCTTTTAGTAATTTATTTTGGGCCTTTGAATTAAAAAATAGGTTATTGGATTTTAATACTCCTAACTTTCACCTATTGGCCGGAAATACTCCCTACTGAGTAAATGTTTACTAACATCCCCAACTTTCAACATACTTTCTTGTTGCACTCTCCGGTTAACGATATTCAAACGGTGTTAACTTTTTGATGACGTGGCACTGAGTTTTCCACCTCACCTGCTGATTTGGCTTACCATTTAACTTGAGTGATCAATGTTGCCAAATTGTAAAACTAATGTTTCAGCTTTAAAAAAAATAAAATTTGAGAAATATCTAAACATGGGGGGGCTGAATGGCAATTAATCCAAAGTCTATTTCTTTCTTACCCGATACCTCTATTCGGTACCCCTTGACCCGGTTTCGACCCACCTCTAACCCGAATCGCAATCCACGCGATTATAGCCAAATTACAGTTCATCCTCGGTCGTTTAGGAAGGTATTCGAAAGCATTAACATCCTTAATCACCAATTATTCGAAATCAATTCCATTAAACGTGTTAATAGCTTCCAAAAATACACAAGTCGACCGGAAATTCAAATTCTTAGAATTCACTATAAAAACTCAATCACAACACATCCTTAGAACCCTTTCACCATTGCGAACTCGTCTGGGCAATGAAAACACTCACTTAAGCATGAAACAGAAGGATTCAAGACCAAGGAACGACCGACTCTCTGCGTATCTTGAACCTCTATCAAACGAACACCAAACCAAGTAAACATTACATCATTAGAACCATAGGAGTGTGAGGATCAAAAGCCCTATGCTTTTGATCCCTCACAATCAACAGATCCAGCGAATTTGGGAGCGATTCGAATTAGGGTTCATAGGGTTCAAGACTTCGTTTATAAGATGCCATATGTGTAAAAGAAAAAACAAAAAAAGGGGGAAAAAAAGCCAAATCAGCAGGTGAGGTGGAAAACTCAGTGCCACGTCATCAAAAAATTAACACAGTTTTAATTTCGTTAGCCGGGGAGTGCCACAAGAAAGTATGTTGAAATTTGGGGGTGTCAGTAAACATTTTCTCAGTAAGGAGTATTTCTGGCCAATATTAAAATCCAATAACCCTTAAAAAATCAAACAATAAAAGAATTTAAATAATTGACTTTTGGATGATCAAACTGACAAGCCAAAAAAAACGCAGCCCTTCGTTAACTTGAAATACAAAATATAAATTAGTAAAGAACCTGGATGGTTGTCTTCTGCTGATCCAAATTGAACAAAAAAACTTGCTTTCTTTTTCTTTTGTATGACTTATTTTTGTGGTTGTGAAGACCCCAATGAAAATGATAAGATTTGACTTGCTTTTCACTTTCACCTACTCCAAGATGAAATAGGATTTCTTTTTTTGTCTTTCACGTACAGAGAAAAAAAATGAAAAAACTTTTCAATTCTTCCTCCAAATTCTAGAACATAACCAAAAAAGATTGCTTGATTTTCGATTTCTTCATCAATTAATGTTTCGCAAATAGTCTTTGGATGATGATTGCAACACCAAATGTCGCTCGCTTCTTCCTTCTTTCTGTCAATAATCAGGCAATCTAAACACCACACCCTTCAATTAATTATAAAGAAGATGGTGTTGGTTCCCTTTGATTGTTCTACTTTAATTCCCGTTTCTGATGATCGGAATCACAAAACTTAAGCATGTCAGCCTTGATTACAAGAACCAATTTTGCAGGAATCAGGTCCGTCCTTAAATTTCCTTTTTATATTCTGCAATAGCACGGAACTAGAATTCTGATTCAATTTGTTTTTCTCAAAAAAACAATTTTTTCAATCTATTCGTTCAATGAAATAGATGCAAAAATTCTGAACGCGAATTCCAATGATTGCTTATCCTTCAAACACAGAGGAACAACGGACAATATTCAAGCGTTTCTTTTGTGACCGTTCGATGGCAATTGCAAAATAGGAAACGATCTCCCAACTTTCTTCCCTTGATCGATTACTTGCTTTGATGCCAATTGTTGATAATCAGACTTGTAATATGAAGAATTTGATGATCTTGTTGTTCAATTGTAGAATAAACTTGCAGAGAAAAATAATGTTCTTCAATTCATACAATTCATACGATTGTGAAAATACATACATGGTTTGGGTTTATATACCCTAATTGACTTTGACCTTTTACATATTGACCCTTACACTTTACATAAGTACATACATGACTCCAAACTTTAACTTTCTAATATATACATAAGAGACCCAAACTTATTTAGTTTATAATTTCAACATCTGATTCTCATTGGCATCCAAAAATTCACTCTTACTCAGATTCTGACTGGGCTGGTTGCCCTATTGATTGTCGCTCCACGGGGGGATTTGCTATCTACCTAGGCTCTAATCTTGTCTCATGGTATGCTAGAAAACAATGAACCGTCTCTCAATCATCTACAGAATCTGAATATAAGGCCATTGCTGATACTGTTGTTGAACTAATTTGGTTGAGGTCTCTTCTTCAGGAACTTGGAATACTTTACCAATCACCAATACTTTGGTGTGACAATCTTGGGGCAACTTATCTGTTTGCCAATCTAGTTTTCCATGCTCGTACGAAGCATGTGGAGGTTGATTACCATTTTGTTCGTGAACAAGTCACTTAAGGGAGACTAAATGTACAGTTTATATCTACTGATGATCAAATTGTTGATATGTTTACTAAGCCGTTATCCTCTCAACGATTTAAGGAATTACGATCCAAGTTGCACGTCGTTACCCGCTCTCAACTTGCGAGGGAATATTAGACTTAATGATTAAGTTATAATTAGTTTATAATAGAGGGTCTAGAATGTAACTTATTTGTCTATTTAAACCATGATAATCTCTCTGATCAATAACAATTATGTGGTTTGATTTGCAAAATAGATTTACCTATCTAAAATAAAACTCGAAACAATCTGCCATTACAATAATCAATGCCTCAATTTTCCTCTAACAAAATGAATTTAATATGTGTATTTAGCGATATAACCAATGCAATATAGGCACAAATTTTACAACATTGTTTCAACATATTTGATTAGACTATTGCTAAAGGTTTAAGATAAAAGCACTAAAACGCAACGTCCATATTTCATCATAATATTGAAAGACACCATGTAAATCCTCAAAGAGCTATATGTAATGTTATTATTTGACAAGTTATAATATCATATTTTCAATGCATTAAAAATCAAACCACATTGCAACATCAATGAAAATATTGAGGTTGCGCTTTGGGAAGAGATTTCAAAAACATCAACCCGATTTGACAGAAAGGCTATAGAAGACTCTACCTGCCTAACAGTCCTTGCCGTTATAGTAGTGAAAGTGAAGGAATTTTCCCGTAAGTGTAAACTTTGTAGCTCTATAAATTAAAATTTACATATTATACTTACATTTACCTCTATCAATTACAATGCAGATGCAACACAACTCGTCAACCCGAGCAACACGTGTGTGCCTAAATCCTACATGCGCAGAAACAGAGATCCTCATCACCAAGTAATAGACTTACTACCAACAGAAAATTTCAAAACAACACAAAGTTCTTAAACATACCAACATATGAGACATGTAAACCCCACGAACAAACGACTAGAACCCGATAGTCATGGCCACGACATAACTAGGGACACATGATGACGGGTTATTACTTTTTGATGAACTGGTATTCATAGGGGTGGCAGAGGAATCACCGCCAGGCTCCGCCCGCTACAGGTACGTCGGCCGTCTTTCCAGCGACATACACGTGAAGCTTCATTCCAGCATAACAATGTAGCCTGTTACCACAGACGCAATACCTGAACCAAGTTTGAAAGTTAGTAGGTTAAGTTTGTAAATAAGTTACAAGTTATATTTTGAGTCAAATATGTAACTTTTAATTATACAAGGGTGTTTAGTGTCAAAAGTGAAACTTTAAAACAATAGTTAGGGCTATATAGACCATGATTGTTTTAACATTTGTAATTAGATATTGAACGATCGTTTCCTTTTGCAATATATCATACATGCGTGCAATATGTATACTATTTTGAATGTTCTTGATTTTTGGTTTGAGCATTGATCAATGGGGCCATCAATTGGTATCAGAGCCTAGGGCTCACAAAAATTCAAGAATCAAAATTTGTCTGTCTCTTTCGATCAAGCACGAAAGCATACAATTCAACGCAATTCAACGCATCATAGGATCAATTGCAACGTAAAAATTATGCCTAAACGAGCGAGGAAGGAACAAAAAATGTTTCCTTTTTTTATCTGATTGTCAGATTAATTTTCGGGAGGAACCATAAGAACAAATTTCTTCTTATTTCCGGTTGTTTCTTACATCACAAATTCGAAGAATCAGTTACCTTTGAAATTTTTATTCAGTTGATCAAAGGAGGAGCAGAGTGTGTTTTCTTCTTTAATTGATTATGGCGAACCCAAGATTTGATGAAGTTTCAAAGATGGAAGACAAAATTTGAGGACACTGCTTCGTTTTAAAGCCGGCCGTCGGGAACCGTAAGATAAGAACAAAAAGGCATCAGATTTTTTCTTTACTTTGTGTATGGGAATATGTGATTTTAATAAGAAATCACATTTTGGTTTTGACTAATGGGTGTTTGTTTGGATCTTAATAGGTCTGAATCTAAATTGTTTAGATTCAGATTGTTTGTTTGGTTGAGAAGAGCTTGGGTTGGGAGCCACCACCGCTCCACAGCCGCCACCGCTCCACGACCGCCGCTGCTCCATCACCTAACCACGACAGAAAGTAGACTAGGGTCGTGGTTTTAGGGTTCGAACGACCGTGGCGGCCGCCGGGCAGTGGATGATCGAGGGTTTTGCTTACCTTCGCACTACAAGGAATCAACGGGTTGCTCGATGGTGATGGTCGAAGACGACGAACACGTTGCTCGTTGGTGGTGGCGAAGGGATTTCATGATGAATGAGGGGTGCTGCAAATGGTGGAACCAATCAGGTGGCGGCTGGGGGGTTGGCTCTAGGGGTTTGAAGGAATTTTTTTATTTCATTCAGATATGCAAACCAAACAGTCTTAATTGGTTCAACACTTAATGGTTCAGACCCTATTAACCATTCAGACATTTTAATCATTCAGTACTTAATTAATAGTTCAGACACAACCAAACGGCCCCTAAGAATAATAGGCATCAATTGGATTTTACCAGAAATTACGTTTTGATATATTAGATCAAATCAATATCTATTTTTAACTAGTATTAGAAATTTGTATTTCTATAAACAATTTCTATTTACGTATTGGAATTACTTTTTGATTTCAAATTCTGATTATTCATTGTTAAAATCATTTGCTCTTAATCATTATTAAGATTTGTAGACTTTATATTAATTGCTATCTTAAAATTGTTAAAATCACATCTTGTAGCAATTCATATTTTAATAGCTTCTGTTGAATTTTTTTTTTTCAGTTTTGAATTCCCCAACATATGTTAGTTGTTTCTTGCCAAAAGATTAGTCAATGGGTGATACAAGTATAATTAAAGAAACCATCACAAAAGAAGTTTTGTTCTTTAAATTTAATTTCATGTACCATTTTTTTGGATAAAGGGCTTTTGCCCGGAAAAATATATACCAACCAAGAAAACCAATTACAATATCATGAGGGCATACCCTCGCAAGATGGCCTCAAGCACAAGACAACGCTTGGGCACCCAAAAAATAGACGGGATAAATTTGATCCCGTCTCCCCATCTATACAAAAAAGGGGAATAGCTAATGACACTATAATGTCTACCAAACCACATACAAACATTACAAATACAACAACTGAAACAAAGTTGAACAAAACAAATACAAACTATAAGATGATGCCATTTGTTCCTTTCCTCCGCATGGGAAGGCCAGAAAAAAAGAGAGAAGGAACCCAACACATCATCCCCAAAAGATTGATTAGCAAGTAGTACTTCCAACAATCATCACGAGTAAAAAGACCAAGATCCATCATTATCAGCAAGCCAAGTCGCCAAGATACAGAATGAAAGACCAGCCATGGACATACCCATTGTCCATACCAGCCCACCCAAGGAAGCCACCCGTATCAACCCAAAGCCAAAAAAAGATCCAGTCAATAAGCCCACACCAAACTAAGCCCAAGTTATTAACGTCCATGAGAGAACAAAAAGTGAACGTAGGACATATCCAAGGCCACATCCAGTACCAAAAGCCAAGCCCAAATATATCACCAGCAGGCCAGGCAGGCCCAAAACACAGCAGAGAGGATAGGGCCAGGGTAACAGCAACTGGGGAGCTATATAGTGATCAACATAGCATCTATTACCCACTCTATACAGACCCAGCAACGAAACAGCAACAAGGCAGCCATAGACCACACAAATATTCACAGTATGACCCAATGAAAAGTCAACATAACCACAACTGATAAGACACCTAATAGGGTCAACATAAGTATAGATACGCAAAGGGAAGTCAAGAAAGAAAAAACCACAATTGCATACTTGTTTCAAGCCTTACCCGAAGAACTTTTGTTGCAAGTTGCTACTTGCAAAAGTGCAAAAGAAGTATAGAATTCATTAAAAACTAGACATGTTGGGGTATACATGGTACAAAAGGCACGAATGTAAACACTCAATAGTGAGTTTGAAACTTTGCAAATAAAAGAGTAAGAATCAATTGATTCATTCACTACAAAGCTAAATAGTATTGTCTCAAAGTCAAACAGTTTAGGATCAACTATTGATCAACCTACTTTAGTAAGAAAATTACTAAACTTCGTGCCTGAAAATTTTATTCAAATTGTTGCATCAATTGAACAATTTAGCGATCTAGACAAGATGTCATTGGATGAGTCAATTGGTAGACTTGCAACCTTTGAAGAAAGGATTAAGTTGAAAAACGATAACAACTCTAGTCGGGGAAGACATTTTGGAAATCGTGGACGAGGTCGAGGGAGGAGCAATTATCAATATAGAGGAGAAGGGAATTCCTCCTATGAGTCAGGGAGAATTGACAACAAACTACCAAGAAATGATGGTGAGAATTCTACATCGAATACAAATGATAAATCTCAAGTCACATGCTATCGATGTCAGAAACTTGGTCATTATGCTTATGATTGTCCAAATAAAAAACGTAAGAATGTTGAGTCGTTATTTGTGTAAACACAAGAAGATGAACTTGCACTTTTGATGTGTCAAGTCAAGGAAGAAAATATAGAAAAATGATCATGTCAAAAGAAAAGAAACTGTGAAAGTTGTTTGTGTGAAATAATCGATACTAATCGAGCTTGCAATCCCACATCCCCCGACTTGACTAATCACCAACATTATTATTTTGATCTACAAGTTAATCTAATATCCTAAAACCGTTGGGTAACACTAAAATTACCAGCCGTCTTTCTTCCAAATTTTAATATGTAATCCCATCCATTGATGTTGCAATTGATCTATCCACTATCAAACATGTGAAATTAATGGGAATGCTTCAATCCCAAGAAGAGAGAATGGATGGAGAGGTCTTCCCCGACTTTGTCCGTGTCAGAACTATTGGGAGTCCAATTAAACATGTTGTGCATGCTGATGAAAAAGCACTTCAAGTGGTTCAAGAAGCTAGATCTGCACGAGGACGTGGTCTTGCACGTGCATCGTTAAGAGGAAGAGGTCATGGGAGATAAGGAAATGGGATGGATCCTAGCAAAATTCCCCAATGCAACACATGTAAATAATTTGGTCATCTCCAAAAAGATTGTTGGTATAACCGTATAACAAGGATGCACTGGTTAATGTTGCTGAGAATGATCAATCTATTGAACGAGCTACCACTGAGATAGAAGAACTGAGCCAAGCCTACCAATGACCTTGATGCTGTCAGGTACACACACTGATCAACTTAATCACATATGGTTTATAGATTGGGTGCTCAAAGCATATGATTGGTTCAAGGACCAGTTTTATAAACCTTGACAACAATTTCACTCTAGATGTTGTTAAAAGAAATTTCATGTAGAAGGTAAAGGCACTGTTAAAATACGCACCAGCCCTACATCATTCAAAATCTTAGGTAATGTCTATTATGCACCACATCTAGAATATAGTTTGTTAAGTGTTGGTCAACTTATGAAGAAAGGGTCCGCGATTCGCTTTGATGATGAAAAGTGCAAGATACAAAGCAAAAAAACTGAAAAAGTCCTTGTGGAGGTTCTAGTGGCCACCAACAACATGTTTATGCTCAATACTACTTGCCTGGCAACAATGGCTAAAGCCACATCTTCAAAACAGGAAGTTGACACTCTCAGATGGCATCATATGTTTGGCCATCTACATTTTGAAGCTCTTAAACAACTTCACAATGCTGGTATGTAGCGGGTCTACCTCAATAACATATGAAGCATGCATTGTGGGAAAACAAGCAAGAGGATCTTTTCAATCAACATCTTGGCAAGCCAAAAGAAGACTGGAACTTGTACATACCGACATTTGTGGTCCCATGCAAATCTCAAGTCTAGGTAATAGTTTGTATTACTTATTATTTGTTGATTACCTAACTCGTATGTGTTGGGTCTATTTTTTTAACTAAATAATCTGAAGCCTTCATCAAGTTCAAAGTTTTTAAAGCAATGGTTGAAAAAGAAAGTGGGCGACATATAAAGGTGCTTTGATCTGACTGAGGTGGAGAGTTTTGCTCTCATGAATTCAATACTTTCTGTAGTGAAACCGGCATCCGAAGAGAATTAACTACCCCTTATATGGGGTAGTCGAACGTTAGAGAACATTCGAGATTATGCAGGTTATACACGAAAGAACCTTTTTAGGTGCCATTTTGGGATTCCATTTCCTAGTACTATGGACAAAATGAACCAAGCCAACACTTAGATCCGGTTCTACCCAAACTTTTCTGGTTCACCCCAACATTCCCCACTTGTCTAAGTGTTGCTGAGCAGTTTTTGGATACCCAACAAGCATTAGCTCTCCTTAAATAGGAGGTGATCCAGTCACACCTTCCAGTACCATACCCCAGAATGAAATGGGTGATCGGTGTTGGCCGCGGATCCTATTCCGCGTTCGAGAGTCCCCTCCCTTCTTCCACCAAGTCCCGAAGAATAACTAGGACCAATTTAGTTACGGCTATTCCATCTTTTCTCCCGCGACTTCACTACAGAATGATCATGTGTTTGGTTCGATGTATGCTGCGTGTAAAACAACTCCCAAACTGTTTTTGGGCTGAAGCCGTGTCTACAACCGTCTAATGTGAAGCAGACTTCGTTGCATGCATGGAGTGGAAGAAAACCCAATGTGGGTCATATGAGAACCTTTGGTTGTGTGGCTTATGGGCTGACCCCACCACAATAAAGACAAATTAGATCACATCATTGGTAATATTTCATTGGTTATAAAGGGACTAGAGGACACATATAGGACTATTTTTGGACTTGTGATGATGTTAGACCTTTCAAGTAACAACTTTTCCGGGAGCATCCCAACTGAGCTAATGGCCCTCCAAGCATTACAATCGTTGAATTTGTCAAGAAATCAATTAACAGGGAGGATCCCTGTGAAGATTGGAGACCTGAAATCACTCTCATCCTTTGATGTATATCTTAATCGGCTTTCAGGCGAGCTTCCTGTGACCTTATCACGCTTGAATTTCTTGAGTAGCTTCAATGTGTCCTAGAACAATCTGACTGGAAGAATCCCATCGGGCACCCAACTTCAGAGCTTCAATGAGTTCAGTTTCTTTGGTAACAACGTTTGTGGAGATCCACTCACTAAAATCTGTGAAACTGATCAGGCACCAAATAGAGACCAAGAAGAAGATGATGAATCACATGGAGTAGATTGGGACTTGATTATTAGCACATTATCTGGATTTATTGCTGGTTTCTGGCTGGTATTGGCTCCATTAATGGTTAGCACCAGATGGAGGAACACGTATTTCTGTTTCTTGAATCATCTGAGATTTATGTTTTGTAATGCTATTCATAAGTACAGTGGTTGCCTTCTTTAAAGGTGATGAAGAATGTTGTAATGTTGTAATATGTTTGGTTATGATTTAAAAATTGCAACTGTGTTTTTTTTAATAAAGTGGCATGTTTGAATTTTCTCTGTTTTCAAATCCATACAAAATTTTATTAAATAAACAAACATCATCCTCTAAATTTCTATCAAATTTGAATCCTTAAACAAACAAACTAACTAACCAAATATATTCCCACTTTTTCAGTAGGGTCCGGGAGAGAAAAACGAAGACACACCTTACCCCTGTGGGGTTGGGATAGAGAGTTGCTTTGAAGAAGTCTCGGCTCAAAGTTATTGTTGGAAGTTAATCATCTAACACTTTTAACTTTATCGTTAAAGTAAACCAATTGCAGTGGATGGAAACGATTAGTGGCAAGCATATGTTACAATTTCAGACTAAAATTCTTTGCCCAATCCAACATTGAATTGCATATTGTATTTTCCTGTAGTTCATGAAACGCCCCTGCTTATTCTTCAATCTATTCCTTGTATACTCTAAATCATAAATCAAGAAAACCAAAAAAAAAAAAGGAAACCCTAAACTTAACAATCACTGACTAAAACAGAGTCACATTTCGCATTCACAGAAACAGAAATTAAAGCTTAGAGTTGTTGATTCACCTTCATTGATTTGTTCGTCGGCATCTACGAAAGTTCCTTCATCTGGTGCTTCTCTGTCTTTGATTTGGTCTCATTTGGCGGTGTTTGGAATGCAAATTAAGGGCGGGAATCGAATGAAACTGAGAACCGATTTGGGTACCCGTTAACATATGAAACAAGCGAGTGGGATTTAATGATTTATCTTTTGACTCGAATCCAGGTCAAATAATTTAATCATGCTTTCTTTATATATAATTGTGTATGTGACTACCATATGAATATATGATTGAAATAAGTGTTTATAGTTTTTCTCTTAATGACTGACATATGGTTTACTATATTTTCTTAATAAAATGTCTTTAAAAAAAAAATTCAGTCAGGGGTCTTTTCTGACGCAGCCTGTCTGCCTCTTCTTGGGGTAGGGAAAATGTTTGTTTTCATCTCACCACTCCCAGATCCTACTTAACTGGGTACGTTTGTTTGTTTGTTTGTTTTGAATCTCATTAACAAATTGAAAAAAAAAATAAAAAATAAAAATATATAAATAACAATCTTTATACCGAAAAGAAATATACTTGGGCTATTATTAAACATATTGCATTTTATATTCAAATATACTTAGGCTTTTCTTAGTTTCATTTATTATAAATTATTTTAGTTACAATCCACTATAAGGTTATCAGGTATGCCCCTTGACCCACTCACTCCACATAGGCGCCACGTAGGCACTCATCACAACCACTCACCCTATCATTTTGGTGAAAATGTCTCATTACCCACCCACTTCACGTAATCATTCATTTATATATATATACACATGTGTGTATGTCTCTGTGTGTGTGTGTGAGAGAGAGAGAGAGAGAGGAAGCGACATACCCACGCCGTGGTTCCATTTACATTTCCCCCTCCCATGCCCACTCACGCCCTCTCACGCCCCACTCAAGGGGCATACCCACTAGTCTAATATTATTAAATAAGAAGACTAGCTCCTATATAAAATATTAATTGTTTTGTCAAGATCATAAGAAATCAACATCAACTGAGAATTCAATTCCTAAAATCACTAAAACACAAACACCAAAATAATTATATCTTGTATTGTTATTGGTTGAAAAACATGTTGTACTTAGATTTTACGTGTTTAGTTTGCATAAAAAATAGGCAGGTTGGATAACATGTTAGATTGTGTGCATTTTAGGATAAGTTTAAACAAAATCAGTTTTGGTCTAAATGAGTAGCTTGTAAAAAACTTAAATTTAGCTCAAGTTAAATGAGTTGTAATGGAAAAAAAAATCACTTAAATATTTTTAATGACTTTATCATTAAATATATTAATTAATCATTCTTACTTTCTTAAATTCATTATATTCACATAGTTTTTAATTTACTTATCTTCACCTGCATTGTGTTAAAGTGTTACACATCTTAACTCATTTTATGACATAATGTTACCCATTTAAACAAAAATACAATAATTCTTACCAAAATCTACTCATTTTTCTTACTACAAGTAGAGATTGTCATGTCTAGAATAAAAGAAATTTTTTTTATAAGATCAACCCATTTGGGACAACTCATGTAACATCATTACTAATTGATTACAACTATTACAAACATGTCAAAGTGCCAATCATTATGCATCTCGTTTCCCTTTTTTAGATAAATAAATAAAACAACGTAGTGGTTACTGGTTAGGTTTTGTGTCAAGATTGATCATGTTTTCATATGACTAAATATACGAACACAATCACTAATTTAGCTAACAAAAATAAACAAATTTACGCAGTATATTCTCACTTTTCAGTAGGTTATAGGGGAAGGATGAACATAAACAATCACTAATTTAGCTAATGCGTGTTTTATTGAGATATGAAGAATAAAAATCCAATGTTTGTTTTACATGTATGACTCTTAAAGTAAGAAGAACTATGAAGATGCCATAATTGCATTAATAAAAGACATAAATATTGAAGGTGGAAGCAGATCACAAGAAGTAAATGACAAAAGCCTTCCATAACATCAAGAGATAAGATCTTCCCTTGCATGTCAAGTTATGGGCTGCAATACCTTCTTTTTTTCCCTTATTCTTTTTAGTATCAAGAATCTTTAAAACCCAATTTGAGATAAAGAAAACATCATATCACACAAGATCTTGTTTTACCAAACACTGCCACTATGGTTTCTATTGTCATCAATGCTGCAATGTACCGAGCTTGCAGTTCTCCTCACTTAGCCACCAAAGAACCATCACAGCTCGGAACCAAACGCACTTTAGGAACCAAACAGGACTCAACATTTGTAGGTCTGGACATCAAAGGCCAAAGCCGGCTGATCACGCCTCAAGAACAAATCTACAACAAGAAGGGAGTTGAGAATGATGATCTGACAGCAACCTCTGGTGTCAGATTCGTCGATGGGCGATGGAAACAGGGGAATTGGGATCTAAATATGTTTGTAAAATCTGGAAAAATGGATTGGGATGCTCTGATTGTTGCTGGTGAATAATTATCATTCATCTGTGTACTTGATTTCTTGAATTATATCACTAAAGGTTGAATTTGGACCCCGTATTGCAGAAGCCAGGAGGAGAAAGCTTCTTGAATTATTTCCAGAAGAAGCAACAAATCAAGAACCGGTTCTGTTTAGAAGCTCCATAATACCTTGGTGGGCTTGGATTACACATTCTCACCTCCCTGAAGCTGAGTTGCTCAATGGTTAGTTTGGGGCGATAATGGGTCGGCTCGGTTATGGCCTAAAACTAAATCTATAATCGATATATATATATTTTTTGGTAAACGATTGATTTCGGTTATTTATGGTTTGATTTTGGACCTTTTTGGTTATTGAAAAAGATGGTTCATTTAATTTAAATAACCATCGGTTAAGTGCCAGCTTCGGACCAAGTGGATTCACGCCTAGCTAGTGCCTACAATTAATAAATTTAATCAACCTTTTAGCAAAATAAAAATATTAACCAATTTATTTGATTTGTAAAGGATAATAAGCCACAAGATAAGCTACAAGTAGCATTTTTATAAAAATTATGGCAAAACGTTTACGACATATACCATACTATTTGCAAATAGATAAAAAAAAACATAGGTTGGTTTTGACGATGTTTCTTTTCTTTTTGATTAATTTGGTTATTTATATACATATAATGTAAGATCGGTTGCAGAATAGGACCCACCCGATTTGTGAAGATTAAGCAGTTGAAGAACAGAGAAAGTCTTGAAGATGGGTGAAGATGTTGTAGAACACAATCAAGAACAAATCTGAGATGCAATGTAACGACTAACAATGTAAAGAAATAAGATTCATTAGTCAACAAGATTACATTACCTACCCCTCACATGCTCTCAAACTCAATGAATAAAGAATCCATGGAGTTCATGGGGGAGAGCTCTCTCAGGATTACATTGAAGCACACCCTCACACACTCTCTTGTCTGTGTTATTTTGACAAAATAGAGAACATCCTCTATTTAAATGCCACATGACCCAAACCCTAGAAAATAAATAAAGTGCAACAAATGATAATAAATAATAAACAAATAAATCGTATTATCATTTGCTAAAGTCTTCGGGTCATCTCGAGTGTCTTCATAATCTTGAGTTTTTCAGTGGCTTTCGCGGTGACTCGTTGCTCCCTAATCAACAAATACATAATACTTCTTGTTTACATTCCATCTATCCAAATTAACCGTTGGTCTTGACTTTTCTAGACCTAACAATCTCTCCCTATTTGGTTAGATGAATGTAAGCCAATGCAGAAGTATGATGAAACAAACATGAATTATAAGATTGAACTTGTGTAGATGCAACTCATGTTTCTTTCACCGCAACACAAAGTGAATCTTCCTTTATCCGCTTCTCAAACCCGTAACAAACATCTTGAAGTTCTATGGCCTTCATTTATCTTATCCCCCTCCGATTAAGCTCCTCCTATGATTAACTAATCTCAATCTTCATCCCCAACACCAAGAATGGAAGAATATAGAGTGTAATCTTAATCTTCATCCCAACCCAAAAGATGTAAGAATATATGATGTCAGTTCAAGTGTAGGACTCCAACCAATCCTTGTAATGAACATATGACAAATGCAAGCTCAAAGCTAAAAGAAAACCATATCCCAACAATCTGAAAGTTAAGAGTCTTCAAAGCAGAATAAGAAATCTTCACATCAATGAAACATAAGCTTTCACTGATAAACCACTGGTAACACACTTGCCATCAGTTTCAATCCATCAAACTCCCCCTAAGTTGATGCTATAGATAACCGATGTGTGAAAACCACCATGTCTTCAAAAACAAGTAGTGTTCTTCGGAAGCAATCATTGCTAACCGGCAATATGTTCCATGCAGCAGATATGGAACACCAATTGGACTTATAGAATAGACATCATTAACTTATTTTGATTTTCCGATGATGTATAAGTTTCAGCTCTATCATGCCAAAGAGTAATGTACTTCCAATGATGAAGCTGAACGAGTGAACCAAAGGCTAATGTGTTTCAAAAGTAAAATTATATGTTGTCAAATTTTAAAGTGTTGATTTGAAGATGCATTAGCACTTGGACATCATCCAAATTAACATTTAGAAATAAGACATTACATATCAAGAGATGATTTTACTTAAGAAATATTTGGTTAACTTCATAAGTACTGATTTATAGATGCATTAGCACTTGGACATCATAAATTAGCACTTAAGAAGCTAACTTCTTTACATACCAATAATACCTCTGCTCTTTGGAAGTAACTCTCGGAAGTAATAGTAATTAAATTTTGGAAGAAGCTTCACTCATCAGAAGGAAGGAGATGTCTTCAGATATGCTTCGGAAGTAGTTTCCAATCGGAAGCAAATTATGCTTAGGAAGCAACTTTTGCTTAGGAAGAAAATTATGCATCGGAAGCAAATTGTGCATCGGAAGCAAATTGTGCATCGGAAGCAAATTGTGCTTCGGAAGCAAATTTGTGCTTAGGAAGCAATTTCCAATCAGAAGCAGTAGCCATAGGAAGCAGTAGCCATAGGAAGCATTATCCATAGGAAGCAATAGCCATCAGAAGCTTATATTTTTTTAAAAGAATATCTATGGTGAGCTTCCGAAAACCAATCAAATAAAACCTTCTGAAAAACCCTAAATTCAAGAACGCCGTCATCATCATTATGTTCTTTCTTGAAACAAACCCAGCTGCCCTAAAATTTTTCATCCGCCTCCATTTTTATCAAATGAACAAAAATTTGATAACTCGTCCGATAAAGATCACATTTGGGTGGGGTTTTGACATATAACAGGGAGAGTCAAAACCCACTTGTGTTTACCATATCAAAACACAAAAAAATATAACCCAAATATATTGAAGAATGGAGAACCCAGAACAAGAACATCTTCAAAGAACTTTCACAAAAAATCACAAAATCAGGGTATTGAGCACAAGTTTGAGAGAATCAATAGTTAGAATGATAATCTCGAGTACTTGGCTCTGATACCAATTGTAAGATCGGTTGCGGAATAGGACCTACCCGATTTGTGAAGATTAAGCAGTTGAAGAACAGAGAAAGTCTTGAAGATGGGTGAAGATGTTGTAGAACACAATCAAGAACAAATCTGAGATGTAATGTAACGACTAACAATGTAAAGAAATAAGATTCATTAGTCAACAAGATTACATTACCTACCCCTCACATGCTCTCAAACTCCATGGATAAAGAATCCATGGAGTTCATGGGGGAGAGCTCTCTCAGGATTACATTGAAGCACACCCTCACAAACTCTCTTGTCTGTGTTATTTTGACAAAATAGAGAACATCCTCTATTTAAATGCCACATGACCCAAACCCTAGAAAATAAATAAAGTGCAACAAATGATAATAAATAATAAACAAATAAATCGTATTATCATTTGCTAAAGTCTTCGGGTCATCTCGAGTGTCTTCATAATCTTGAGTTTTTCAGTGGCTTTCGCGGTGACTCGTTGCTCCCTAATCAACAAATACATAATACTTCTTGTTTACATTCCATCTATCCAAATTAACCGTTGGTCTTGACTTTTCTAGACCTAACATATAACTTATACCAAACTATAAAAAGCAATTAACAAAAATCATAACTAAATCATATTATTCTCTATTTTTTTTAGATTTTAGTTAGTCGACCTATTTGTCATGATGTAGGTCGAGCTGCAATGAGCGGGTTCTTTATGGCTTATCTTGTGGATGTTTTGACCGGGCTCGATGTCGTAGGTCAAAGTGGTAATTTCACATGTAAGATTGGTTTGTTCATGGCAGTCATAGGCGTAGTCGTTTTTAGGCAAAAAGAGTCTCTTAAGAATCTGAAGAATCTAGCAGAGGAAGCTACATTTTACGATAAACAGTGGCAAGCATCATGGCAAGATCAAGATTCTGCAGGCAGTGGTGCTCTGGGAGATACAATGAAACTAATGTATTATCAACTAATAAAATTGCTTGATCCCAAATAAACATTTTGAATTATAAATTATATGTATGAAACCAGTTAGAATTATGAGCAACATTGGATGGTACCATGAAAAGTTTGTTAGTGTGACTGATGAACTTATGTTGCATTTGGAAACCTATGATCAAGCATTTGTGAATTGTGACGTTATAAACTATGAAAGTAAACGAGCCGAGCTAAAGTTTAACTTTACTTAAAGGAGCTTTAGTTCGCATTTCGACTCATTTTAAGCTTTAAAATTAAAGCTCGAGCCTGTGCGTATGAGTAAAATTTTTATTATTTTGTTTTCTACATCATGTTAAATTGTTAATATAGAGCATCTAAAGTTAAATATATATATATATATATATATATATATATATATATATATATATATATATATATATATATATATATATATATATATATATATGAAAAGTTTATAAAGAAGAACTTTGATTTTTTTTTTATGAAAATCAGTGAGAAAAATATAACTATTGTTATGTGTAATTTTTTATAATTAAAGGTAAAGCCTGAAATACAGAGTATCAAAAGGGAAAAGTATATAAAAAATTTATAAAGAAGAACTTTGTTTTTTATTTTTTAGTGAAAATCTGTGAGAAAAAAAATATCTATTTTACAAATGCGTAAAAAACGTTTTAAAACATAAGAGTTATCATTTAGTTTATTGATAACTTTTATGAACTCTTCTTAAACATGTTACATAACTTAAGGTTTGGGGGTTGTCTCTAACATTAAAAAAAAATTACTTGTTTATATATATTAAAATCTTGATTGTCTCTCATAAAATTTAGCAATTTTCCCTCTTTTACTTTTTATTTTGAAGTGTTAGTTATTGAAATCAAGTTGAAAAAGACCCACTAATATTTGTAACCCACTTTAAAGCCAGGTTCATTGTTAAATTTAATAAGTTTAATCACCACTATCCATTTTTAACAACTCTATTATTAAATTTAAAAATCTATTTACAAAATATTTAGAGTCAAATTTGTGTAATTGGATTGGTGATGAAAAATTTTAGATGATAGCTGTATTCGTTTTATACATGAAGAGTTAATTATGAACGTCACACTAGATGTTGTTTTGGATTTCAAAAGATAAAACTATGTAGAAACAATTTTAGATTTATTGTATTTTGATTATGTTTTGTATATGAAATTTATAAATTGTCTTTTTTTAATATAATCTGACTCAACCCGACAAACTTAACAAAAGAAAAAAATAACATAAATCGATATTCAAACGACCCTAAAAAATTTTGTACTCAAATATACCATTGGTTACCTTAAGAACTATTTTACACATTTTACCACATGTATAAAAGTTTGACATTATTCTCAAAATCTTTTAGAGTTTTTGGTATAATCTTCTCGATATATATATATATATATATATATATATATATATATATATATATAGAAAATATTTTTTGAAACAACTTAAAAAACCCAACTCCAACCACCCCTATTAACTTTCATAGGGATGAAACCAATGTTGTTTGAACCAGAATGGATCAGCCAATCGAACTCGGGATCATTTCTTTTAATGACAAAGGTCTTAATCGTGTGAGCCTACTGTTTCTAGTACATGTTACCAAGATTTAGTTACTTGAACTCTCATAAGCCACCATACCCCAAGAGAAAACCCCACTGGAATAACACTCCCTGACCCCCTCAAATCCCTTTTCCGTTGCGAAAGTGATTTAAAACAGAATCTCCTATATGAAAGAACCTCGAAGTATCATTGAGGCATTATCTCATTAGTGAACTCAGGATCATTGACATAGCTGGCCCAAAACAAGCAGGTTGGCCCGCCAGGAACAGAACCGGCCTGCACAGCCGAATCAGAGGTCGGACTGGAGTGGGTATATAATGATCTGACCGGATTTTTTTAATAAATCCTAATCAAACAAACGGCGATTCCTTATGTTTGAACGACTGAACGCGTGAACGGTGGTAGTACTGCAATCTTCAAACGAACTGAACGGTGGCACCGGTATTGTTCTTTCTTCCTTATTGAGTTATTTCCCTTTTTCTTCACAACCTAGTTTTCCTCATTATCCCTTGCTTGAATGCAATTTCAATTTTTTTTTTTAATTTTTGGTTTTTTTGGTTCGAATGCACTTTGAAGTTTCTTTGAAGGTTCTGCTGAAATTGACATGGAGATAATGTTAATTAGTTATGTTTCTTTGAAGGTTCTGTTTGAATGCACATCAAACATGTATTATGTTTCTTTAATGTGTGTATAATTATATATATATATATATATATATATATATATATATATATATTATTTTTTAACTATTTTTTATGATAATCTGTTCTTTGAAGGTCTGGTCCTGAAAGCATTGGATGAAACCACACCATTGATGGAGGCCTTATCAGGTATTCAGGTGGTCAAAATGAAATAAGAAAGATTAATCCTATACAAAAAACACTTACTAGACACTATTATAAATTTAGGGTTGTTTGGTAGGACATGAATGAGTCTGAATAAGGTTATGTTTGAATCGGTCAGATTCGAGTCTTTCAGACATTTTGTTTCAAAAAATAAACTTCAGAATGGAAAGGAAATATTTGAATTGACATTTGAATGCATTAGATCTGGGTACATGTCTGTATGGGAAAAAAGAAAAGGACTGGCTCCTCTCCACCTTTCCAATCCTGACGACGACCGCTCCTCTTTCAACAACCTCCTCTCCTCTCCGACGACCTCCGACGATGACGAAGAAGACCTATCCTCTTCGACGACATCTCTCTTCTGCATAGTCGTTCAGATGTTCAACCAAACAGTGTTAACTGATTTATTGGGTTCAAAGTCTCTTAACTATTCAGCCATCTTGCTAATTCAACAATTAATGTTTCAGATGCTTGTTTAAAGTTAGATCCTAGAGAAACTCTTTTGAGATAATTAGAATTATGGATATCAAGTGGCCCATGGTTTTGCGTTGGCAACTGTGTAAGTTGTTGCTCATTCAATTATAAAATTACCCTTTTTGTCTGGATGCAATGACTAAAGCATGGTTTTTTTTAGCAAGTTGCACTATATTCATATTAACTATTTTTTTTTAAAGAAAACGAGGTTTCGTTTGCAAAAGAAACCGAGTACGCCTTGCTACCACAACTTGGTTCTTCCTTTGTTGACCACTGAAATCATTCAGTTGACTTTGTACAAAAGTCAAAGCTGGTGTCCTAGCATCATATCCACTCTTTAAAAATACAAATAAAAACCATATCTTTTTCCATAACAGAGATTAATCTTGTTATCAACAATGTGTTCCCACACATCTTCTTTCTCATACCTTTGGTTTCTTGCAATCTTTACATTCTTTCATTGTTCTTTCTCTAGCGAAAACTCCAGCAACATTCAATGCATCGGATACGAGAAAACCGCGCTTCTGGAGTTCAAAAAGGACCTCATTGATGATGCAAACCGACTCGTTTCCTGGAACACCAACAATGCAGTTTGCTGCAAATGGTATGGAATCACCTGCAGCAATCTAACAGGCCATGTCAGCGAGATCCGCCTTCGTGGACCCGATGTCATGGCTGACACTGACACTCAAGAAGCATCGATACCGACACTTGGAGGGAACATCAACCCTTCATTGCAGAATTTGACTTCACTCGAGTATCTAGACTTGAGCTGCAATGATTTTGGGGGGAACCCAATTCCGACTCATATTGGGTCTCTCCAAAACTTGACATATCTGAATCTTTCCGAGTCAAGATTCTCCGGGCAGGTCCCGAGTCAACTCGGGGATCTTTCCAAGTTACAAGTACTCAGTATCAGAAATCTTTACAGTGGTGATTAGTATGTGCAACAGGTTAAGAGTTTGCAGTGGTTATCGGGTCTTTCTTTCTTGTGCCACCTTGACATGAGTGGGGTGCAACTCGGTGACGCGTTTGATTGGCTACAGGTGACTCAAACCCTTCTCCTTTCTAATCTTGAAGAACTGCATTTATCGTATTGTGGATTACCTCCTATCACACCTGACTTAACCATGGTTAATCTTAGTTCACTTTCAATCCTTGATCTTTCTTATAACAATTTTAGTACTAACTTGATACCAAGTTGGATCACTGGTTTAAGCAGTCTAGCTTCGTTAAACCTTGCTTATTGTGATTTCAAGGGGCCGGTTCCTGCTGGTCTTATGAACATGATTTCTCTTACTGCCCTTGATTTGTCGAATAACCAACTCACCAGTATTCAGGACAAGCTTAATTCGTCTACCGAAAGCATTTGTAATTTAAAAGATATTAATCTTTCTTGGAATAAATTTGAAGGAAACAGTCTATCAGATGTCCTTGGAAGTTTTTTCAATTGTGAATCATCTAAACTCGAGTCTTTAAGGTTTGGATCAAGCGGGCTTTCGGGTACTTTACCACCACAACTTGGAAATCTGAATAATTTGGTTAATATTGATCTTTATGGAAATTCAATTTCTGGGTTGATCCCAGATACATTAGGGAACTTATCATCCTTACAAACTCTAGAACTCGGGTCTAATTCAATTTCAGGCCTGATTCCTGACTCGATAGGAAGTCTGTCATCCTTGCTAGTAATGAATCTCCCTTCCAATTCCATTTCTGGCCCGTTACCAGATTCTTTAGGGAGATTATTAGCTTTGGAAAAGTTAGATCTTTCATATAATGAGATTAATGGAACTCTTCCTCCAAGCATTGGCCGACTTACAAAGCTGCAGAAACTAAACATAGAGCACAATCTGTTAACGGGTTTAGTTACTGAAGATCATTTTGCTAATCTAACAAGTTTAGTCAGTTTACGAGGTAACGCAAACATGTTAAGGCTCGAGCTAATGTCTGATAACTGGGAACCGCCTTTTCAACTCGGTATACTGACCCTAAATTCTTGGAGCTTAGGCCCAAAATTCCCTTATTGGCTTCAAAATCAGACCGATTTATCAGTCTTGTATCTAGGCAGCACTGAGATTTCAGATAACATTCCTAGTTGGTTCTGGAGTACATTTTCGGGTTTGAAGTATCTGAATATCTCAGATAATAATCTTTCATCCGTGCCTCTGAATGATTTTATTTGCTCAAAAATGGACATGGAGCAAAAACAGGTAATATATATGAATATGGGGAATACTAATCTTTCAGGTGTTCTTCCTGATTGTTGGACACCCTGGGAATTCTTGAATATCTTGAACTTTCAAAACAATAATCTCACGGGTGAAATTCCAAAATCTTTGGCAAATTTATCATCATTAGAGTCACTAAACTTGAATAATAACAAGCTATCAGGAGAACTACCTGTAAATCTACTGAATTCAAAGAGCTTACAGATTGTTGATCTTTCTAGCAACAAATTCATTGGTGGCATAGCAACATCAATAGCTGGAGAAGCAACAATTTTGAAGCTTCTGAACCTTCGATCAAACAAACTCACTGGAAAAATCCCGGATGAAATCTGCAGGCTTGATTCCATGCAGATTTTGGATCTTGCTGACAACAATCTTTCAGGAGGAATACCGAATTGCTTCAGCAATTTTAGTGTCATGACAGGAAAAGTTGATCCAAATCAGATGGTGGAGCTAGCACAGGAAGAATTTATGGGCAGTGCTTGGTTGATGATTAGGGGGAGGGTGAATGGGTATGGCAGCATTCTTGGTCTACTTACATTTTTGGATCTTTCGAGTAACGATTTACACGGGGTTATTCCAAGTGAGATTACACAGCTTGTGGAGTTAAGATTCTTGAACTTTTCTAGTAATCGGTTAACAGGGAGGGTCCCTGAGAAGATCGGTGACATGAAGGTGTTAGAGTTGCTTGATTTGTCAAGGAATCAACTTGATGGAATGATTCCTTTAAGCATGTCAAAACTGAGTTTCTTGAATGGGTTAAATCTGTCACACAACAATTTGACAGGGAGGATACCGTCAAGCACACAGCTTCAGAGCTTTCAGGAATCAAGCTTTGTCGGAAACCGACTATGTGGAGCTCCGGTTAGCTTAAGGTGTGAAAGGAACGACGGTGGAGGAGCGGGTGATGGTGGTGAAGAAGGAGGAAGTGGTGGCTCGGATGGGGATCTTATTACAAGCATACTGGTTGGGTTGGTGGTGGGATTTTGGGTGGTAGTTGGTCCTCTGGTGGTCAGCAAGTTATGGAGGACCAAATATTATAAATTTTTATATGATATTTGGTGCAAATTTTGTGGTAAATAAGTTACAAAAATGCTTCGTTTAGAATTAGATTGACGCTAGTGAATGCTCTTAAGTCCCATTTATGATCTGATGGGCTTTAAGCCTTTAATTGTGAAAGCCAGCTCTTTTTTGAGTTTGAGCTCACTAATTTGATCCAGTTCATGTCCATAACAAGGCCCAATTACATGTAATGATTCCATCAGTCATCAGTCATCACCAATTCACCATGTAATGTATAAATGGCAAAAAAAATTGAGAAAAAAGAAAAAAAAATTGAGTACAAATTCAACTGTGGGGCGGTCTCGAGAATTCAAGGGTATTGGACAAGCCGAGAAAAAAGACCACTAGCAAATTATAAATTTGTGTTTTTTTGGTTTATATTTTTAGAAATATATATAACTTAAAAATGATTTTTAAATTTTTTGTGTCGAAAAAATGTGTCATGGACGGAGGAAGCCTCCCACATTCAATTGATATCAGATTTGAAATAGCAGTATTATGAATTTTGAATTTATTTTTCAACGATGTTCACATAAATTAATTTTGGATACGCTATATTATATTAAAATTAAAATTTGTGTAAAACTTGCAAAATCCACGTGCTGCAGCCGAGCAATACGATTAAAATTCATGCATTGCGGCCTAATTGTACTAATAAAAAACATATAAAGTCATAACCAATCAGCTATAGAGATGAAATGTAGATACAAAAACACTATTATGTCCTTATGAATTTAGAGTGACTTGGTTATGAAAATGAAACATAGATTAGAAAACTATATAACTATTGTTCATCAATTGGAGTTCTCATTTTTCAAAATACCCACTTGTTACCATCAGTTGATATAACCTAAAATTATTATAATTTTTTTAATAAGTGAATGAAATTTATTAAGAAAATATATATATTAATGGTATAAAATCAAAACTTTAGAAACTTAAAAAAGTCAAATGTGAGAGTTTACAAAGTTGTTAGAAGAGTTTTATGAGTTTTAAAAGATGAGGGGTGGAACCGGTATGTGGCAAAAATCAAGTCTCAATTGATTTATTTACAGGTTTGTAGATGATATTCATTTGCTAGAACAAAAAAAGAGAGATAAGATTTTCTAATCTATGCATTCATAATAACAATTATGAGTAACGGGATAACGCATGAAAATAAATTAGAGTCAATAAGGATAAAAACTATGAGAGTAGTGGTGGACCTAAAATTTTTTGACTATGAGAGTCAAAAAAATTTTATGATCGTTTGAGAAACATTATAATTATATGATAAATTCTCTCTGCTCTGTTTAAATCCGAGGTTGATTCGGATTGGGTCATGTTAAAAAAAGGCAATCAAATTAAATTTTATGCATCAAAACGTAATAAAAATACAATACATCTAAAAATGTTCTTATGCATGGCAAAATGGGTGGGTTGGGTTGGGTAACGGGTTAGAACGAGCGCGGGTCAAGATGGGTTTTAAGCAAAATTAGTTTTGGTTTAAATGTGTCATTTTTAAAAAAAAAAAATATCAATTCCTTTCAAGTTAAAATGAATTGTAACTAAACAAATAGTTTAATTGAATAATTTTTAGTGATTTTCTAATAAAATATTATATATATATATATATATATATATTTACCAGTTTGAATTTATTATATTTACATGTTATTTAAGCTACTCATATTGACTCGTATTATGTTAAAGTGTTACTCATCTTAACATATATTATATGTTATAATAATATTCATTTCAACCTAAAATACAAATTGTTTACTCAAATCTACCTATTTATCTTCTTATTGGCCAACATTGTCCGGCATGGTGGTTCTTTAAGGGGTTATTTTTTAAAATCTATCCAAAACAATACTATTGAGATTTTTTTTAAGTAACTCTTTCATAAAAAACAAGTGCAACAATCACTTAAATTCTCACCATGAGTCTGAATATGCAAATTTAAGGGAAGCGATTGCAAAATGTTAAGGGAATCGATCATGATTTTCACATATATACCCTACTAAAAAAATTTATAAGGAGGGCGGCTGAGCCCCACCCCGTAATTACTAAGTGGGTACGCCCCTGGAAGAGAGATTTCTCGTTAGATCTTTAGAAGGTTTTGTATATGGTTTTATTGAGTTATTGTAGTTGTATCTTGAGATTGAATATTATGCTAACTTTGGAAGTCAGATTTTTTTGTCGTTTTCTTAATAGACAACAATTTGAAGTTTTTATGCTAACCTTAAATTTGAAATCGAGCTGAACCGAGAGGTCGATTCTAAATCAAACCGAGTTTTAATCATTATGGCATTAATTAATTATTGTCATTTTGAGTTTTAAACCAAGATCAAATGCAAATGGCATTAATCAATTATTGTGACAATGTGACCATGACTTAAAGTAAAGCCCACTGATAAAAAAAGTTATAAAGGGAACGATTAACCTGCAACAATATCCACATAAAATGATTTACCAACTAAAAAATGTTATTGAGTGGACAATTGACCTTGACTTTGCAAGATAATGGAGACTTTATGTGTCATTTTCAACCAAAACAGAATTATTAAACTAACAAGGAATTTAGCAGAAATACTTTGCATCCCCTTTGTAGACCAAATATCGATCCATTGTTATTTCGTTTTTAATAAAAGCAATATGAGTGTCGGGGTTTTCACTTTAATTCTTATTTATCATCTAATTAATTGTGGCTTGCGGTTGCTTCTTGTTTTGGCTTTGGTTTATTTGTGCTTGTTTGATCGAAATTCTCGTGATGCATTATGCATTGACGTCGATGAGTGACAAGATGGTAAACTTACCAATAGTGCACGGTTCGGTTTTTGGCTAAAACCGCAACCGAAACCGACATAGTCGGTTTTTACTTATTACAAACCGTTCGGTTTTCGGTTTTTCGGTTTTCTTGTCGGTTTTGGTTCGGTTTTTCGGTTTTTTTCGGTTTTTTTTACTTTTCTTTTGTTTTTGTTTTTTAATTCTATCTTATGCCCAACATTGAAAATGCAAACATGATTAACAATTAATAAATTAATTGATCGAACACCAACTAATTAAAATAAAACAAAATATTATCATCATGTTCTTAAATTTAAAAAAAATCAAAAGTAAATAACTAAATATGCAATAATTCCGATCTTTACCTTTTAAAATGGCGGATTTCATCTAATCTAAATTTTTACCATCTCAAACGGTAAACTTTTTTGTGTGTTTTTTTCCCGTTAAATAAATATGAAAATAGCAACAACACACACACACATATATGTATACATATATTAATTTTTTAAAAATATTAAAAATCGGTTCGGTTCGGTTTCAGTTTTTTTCGGTTCGGTTTTGCCCGGTTATTCATTCGGTTCATTTTTTTCGGTTCGGTTTTTTCGGTTAATTCGGTTCCGGTTCGGTTTTTTCGGTTTTTTCCTCACCCCTACTTACCAAAATGAAACAAAAAAGAACAAGACCAAAACACTAACGCTCAAACTTGTATGTATATTCAGAATGACAACAAGAACAACTCGAATTACTTGACTTCTACTACTAAACTTAATATATTGGAAACTTATTATCACATATGAATTTGATACTACCCACTACTTTGCAAACTACATACTACTAACACTTACAAGACATAGGCTAGACACATTTAAAATACGACTAAAAAGAAACTTGACTTGACACGCTTTCGGATGTCCGAAAAATTATACGAAATATCTCGAAATTGGGCTTAGAATTTTAAGTTTCAATCTAGAAAAATAAAATTAAAATAAAAAAATATTCCGGATATCCGAAAAATTATACGAAATATCTAGAAATTATCGGAAATATCCAAAAAACTAAGTAACAAACTAGCTAGTCTAGCTGGCTTAGGGGTGCACATTGCGGTGCTATTTAACGTAGCATAAATTTGACATCTTGGTCTCACGTAAGAAAAAAAAACTAAAAGAAAGGTTTAAACATTTTTTTATTGAAATGAAGATTATTAATTTATGAAAGGTAAAGATATTCTACTCCTACATATAAATTAGTCCAAATTAAATTACCTTTTGACGGAGATTGAACCCTGATCTTCACATCTAATAGACAAATTAAATCTCTATAAAATAGCCTAATCACATCACACATTAGCTAATAAAAAAATAGTTAGAAGACCGTAGCATTACGAATTACGATATGGGCTTGGCTGCTTTTAATTGCTTTACTTCTCAAGGAAGATATATATAACGTACAATGCCTATAGGAAAGAAAAAAAAAAAAAAAATAAAAAGGCCTAAACTAGTACCCAGCAATATTCATATTTCATAGATATGAAAATAGGATAACTTACTACCTTAGCATCAGGCATACCCTTAATAAATTGAAGCTTCACATGCATCCTAAAAAGTAAAAACTGAACGACTGCTATTTCGTTTTCAATAAAAGCTAGCAATATGAGTGCTGGGTTTTCAATTTCTTATTTATCATCTAATAATTTTCACTTTTGGTTGCCTTTTGTTTTGGCTTTGGTTCATTTGTGCTTCTCTGATCAAAAGTCTCCTGATGTGTTATGTATGGAGGGTGAGAGACAAGCACTTTTGGTTGCCACTTATCTAATTTTTATGTTTATAATGCCACTTGTCACTTTTCTATTAACATACTCAATACTCTCTCTTATTAATTATATTATATATATTTTCTAATAAATAATTATAATATTAATAAGTGATAATATTACATGCATTTTGCATGCTATAAAATAGTTTTTATAAATTAAAAATCAAATACTTTTATCAAAAACACACTTTAAAAAAATTTATAAAATATGAAATTGTCTAAAAAATTTTTTAAATAAGAAATATTTTAAATTGGTGTTTTAAGGTAGATAATTGTTTTATAAAAAACAAGATCAGTTAAAAATATTTTAAAACTGTAAATCATAGTTATTAAATAATAGGATTTTAGAAACAAATGATGTTTCTTATAACAAAATGTTTATAAAGTAATTATGTAAAAATCCAAAGTTATAAAAATGATAAGAAAATTTACATTTTTAGTTATTTATGTTTAATGATATTTTCAAATTGAGTCAATTAACTTTAATAATTATAGAAATTGTACAATATTTTCTTGATTTTTAACAATTAGTTTTAGATAGAAAAGTAAGTGAAGTTTTTAACATCAGTTAGTTTAAAAATCATTATTGTTAAATATTAAAAAAAGAAAAGTCAAGTATCATTTCATTAGTTATTGATGATTTTAAGTATTTTTTTATCACTTAAAATACTTATTAATACGTAATTAATCAATTTATATCAAAATATTATTTTATAGTTTTTAAATTTTTGTTACTATTTATTTAATTATTTATATTCAGTCCGTGTAATACACGGGATAATAATCTAGTTCACATTAAACAAGAATACAATTATATGAGTTTATGTAAAATTGGATTCACATTAAACAAGAATACAATCATATGAGTTTATGTAAAATTGGATTCACATTAAACAAGAATACAATCATATGAGTTTATGTAAAATTGGATTCACATTAAACAAAAATACAATCATACGAGTTTATGTAAAATTGGATTCACATTAAACAAGAATACAATCATATGAGTTTATGTAAAATTGGATTCACATTAAGAAAGTTCACATAGGACCATATGAGTTTACTTGGACATGTCATTTTCAATCAATATACAATCATTAAACAAGAATTCGCTAAATAGAACACGAATCTTAAAGTAGTTGGTAAGATTTCTTGCTTTGTGACCTTTAGGTCATGAGTTCAAGTCGTGTAAAACAACCTCTTATACAAATGCATAGGGTAAGGTTGTGAACATCTAAACTCGAAGCGATCCGGACCCTTCTTAAACCATGAACAAAATAAGAGCTACGTTAGGCACTAGGTACGTCCTTTTAAACCAAAATTCAATAGATATACTTTGTAAGATAATAGGTTTATATGGACATGAAAATTTGACTACTCATTTCATTTCCACCATAAAACCGGCCTTCTATATATCTTATCAACAAGTCTGAATTCTAAAATTCTTTTATTCACACTCGACCCGTTTACTTGGATTTTTAAGATTTCCACTCTGTTGTTACGGAGAAACAGAAGGAACCTGTGACAAGTAAATTAGTATAAATTGAAGGCTCACATGCATCCTCTTGTAAACCAAAAATCAGGCTATTGCTATTTCGTTTTCAATAAAAGCAATATGAGTGTTGGGTTTTCAATTTCTTATTTAGCATCTAATTGTCACTTGTGGTTGCTTCTTGTTTTGGCTTTGTTTCATTTGTGCTTCTCTGATCAAAAGTCTCCTGATGCTTTATGCATGGAGGGTGAGAGACAAGCACTTATTCGGTTCAAGCATGGCCTCGTAGACGAAGCACATCGGCTTGCTTCTTGGTCTGGTGAGGAGAGCGACTGCTGCAAATGGGTTGGAATTGTTTGCAATAACATCACGGGCCATGTCCACGAGATTCATCTTCCTGGACCTGATTCAAGATATGAAGTCTCTTATAAAGAATTCTTAAAGCAAAGGTTAGGAGGGCATTTAAGTCGATCCTTGTTGGAGCTGAAGCAACTCAAGTATCTAGATATGAGTGGCAATGATTTTAAAGGGATCCAAATTCCAGGCTTCATAGGTTCTCTTGGAAACTTGAGGTATCTTAACCTGTCTGTATCAAACTTCGGTGGGATGATTCCTCCTCAAATTGGGAATATTTCAGAGCTACGTGTCCTTTCTCTTAGAAATGTGTATGAAGGAACAAGTTTCATAATGAAAATGCAGTGGTTGTCAGGTCTTCGTTTGTTGCATCATTTGGATATGAGTGGTATAGACCTTAGCAAAGCTACTGATTGGTTGCAGGTGATTAACGCCCTCCCTTCTTTGGTCGAACTACATTTTTTCTTCTTCTTGTCAACTCTCGGACATACATCCCCATGTTCCCAGTCTTAATCTAACGTCCCTTTCCCTGCTTGATATTTCTGATAACTATTTTGTTAACACTGCTGTTCCACAGTGGATTTTTAGTCTAACAAGCCTTGTATCATTGGATTTAAGTTATTGCAACTTTAACAACCCTCTTCCTAGTAATATTTATAGCTTCCGTAATCTGACTTCTCTGGAGTCGCTTTACACCAGTAGGAATAATTTCATGAGTTCTCCGTTGGTATTAAAGCAATTGTCTGGTAACTTGAAATTTTTAGATATTAGTTATTGTGGTCTTTCGAGTTCAGTACTTGATACCCTTCATAACTTGAGCTCTCTTCTTAGGCTTGACGTGTCTGGAAACCAACTCACCAAGGCAATACCTAATTCGTTTGGTAACCTTTGTAACTTGAGAGATATTGAATTGTCAAACAACAATTTCGGTAACATTGGTTTAACACTCCTTCTCAAAAGTTTTTTCGATTGCAAATCACCGAGTTTGGAGTCATTATTTATATCACAATCAGGAATTTCTGGTCTGATACCTAACTCCATCAGACGATTGTCATCGTTGAAAACGTTATATCTTTACGGTAACAAGCTGACCGGAAGCATTCCTGACTCGATCGGACAATTTTCATCGTTGAAGACGTTGGATCTTTCGAGTAATAAACTGAACGGAAGCATTCCTCACTCGATCGGATCGTTATCATCGCTCGAGGAGTTGTCTCTTCCAAATAACCAACTCAGCGGTAGCCTTCCCGTTAGCCTCAGTCAACTTTCAAAGCTGACTGCGTTATCCTTTTCCAACAATTTGTTAACGGGTGTTGTGACAGAAGCTCACTTTGCTAAACTGGTGAGCTTAAAATATCTATATGGAGAAGGCAACAACTTAACCCTAAAACTGCAAGTTGCGAACTGGATTCCCCCTTTCCAGATACAACATTTGTATTTAAACTCTTGGGGTTGGGGCCTGGGTTTCCATTATGGCTTCAATCGCAGAAGGATTTAAAAGAGCTGGACATAAGCAACACATGCATTTCATCACTCATGCCTCCCGAGTCATTTTGGAGATCATTCCCTAATCTAATTTATTTAGACATGTCGCAAAATCATATAAAAGGTGCATTAACTTTGTTTTTCCCAACTAAACTTGAAGTACTCGACCTAAACTCTAACCAGTTTACAGGAACTTTTCCTTCTCTCCCCATTGGTTCGTTAATGCCTTCATATTTGGATTTGTCAAATAATTCTTTGATGGGATCATTACATCATTTTTTGTGTTTTAATGGTGTGGAAGAAACGCAATTTCTTTCTTTGGGATATAATCATTTGTCGGGTGTCATTCCCGAATGCTGGAACAGGTGGCCGAGTTTGCGTGTCCTAATTTTGGAAAATAACAATTTATCTGGTGAGATTCCAAGGACATTAGGTTCTTTGTTGCAACTACAATGGTTGAACATGCATGGAAACAATATCTCAGGAAGATTGCCATCTTCCCTAATGAACTTGTCATCGTTAAGTATTCTTCAACTTGGTAAAAATGAACTTGTTGGAAGCATTCCACCATGGATTGGAACAAAACTCACCTTTTTAAGAATTCTCAACCTTAGGTCCAACAATTTAGACGGAAATATACCTGACGAACTATGTTATCTTTCATATATACAAATTATAGATCTTGCTAAAAATAATCTGTTGGGAATTATTCCGAGATGCTTCAACAATTTTAGCGTTCTTACGGGGATAATTAACTCAGATGAATTTTACATGGGTTTGGGATTGAGGGAAACCGTCTATTACTCCGAGTGATGCATTGGTGATGAAAGGACAAGAATACACCTACAAATCATTTCTTAGACTAGTGACATTGTTGGACCTTTCAAGCAACAACTTCTTCGGACCCATCCCAAGTGAGCTTACATCCCTTCAAGAGTTGAAATCACTAAATTTATCAAGAAATCAATTGAGTGGAAGGATCCCGGAGAAGATAGGAGACATGAACGCACTTGAATCATTCGATTTATCAATAAACAACCTATCCGGGGAACTTCCCGTAAGCTTGTCTAGATTGAATTTCTTGAGTAGCTTCAATGTATCCAGCAACAATTTTACAGGAAGAATTCCGGTTAGTACTCAGCTCCAGAGCTTTAATGAGTCTAGCTTTTTAGGTAACCAACTTTGTGGGGCTCCGCTAAATGATATTTGTGTACCCACTGAAATACCTGTTCATTCAACAAGAGATGAAAAAAAAGACGATATATTAGAATGGGGGTTGATTATTAACATTGCGCTTGGATTTGTTATTGGATTTTGGATTGTTTTGGCTCCATTGATACTTAGCACATCATGGAGGACTATATATTTTCGTCTCATGAGATGATCATATGATTATGATATATATATTAGTGATGTTGTAATAGATTTAATATTCTACTTTAAAATTTTAAACTTTGCATTCAAGTAGAGTATCCTATTAAATATGAACAGTGGAACTAGCTTATTAAACATGAACAAAAGAACTCGTCATTGTAATATTGTACAGTGGCGAAGCTTGAAAACTTTGTCCGAGGGGGCCGAAAGTTATGGGGCAAAATTTTTTCTTTATCGCTATGTTTCGGGCTAAAATTCGGGTCGACACATGATTATTCGGGTCTGATCAAACAATTTAGCGTTTAAAATATCAAATATTTGTTCCATTCAAAAATATATATATATGTTTGTATCAAACAAGACATAAAATGTTTAAAACGAAAAGCGGAAAAGGTAAGTACCCGGAAGAAGAATCACAATTCAACGCGATGACCTTTAAACTCTTTGAACTCATTGATTATACACTCCGAATCAAACTTCTCAGCAATTTCCTTTGCGAAGGCGATTATTAAAATAGGTAATGTTCAATAGTTAAGGCCCATTTTAATTTTTAAGGCCCAAAACAAGATATAAACTCAAGATTGGCTAGTAAACAAGATAACAACCAATACTGTGAACCCTTAAAGATAATGTTAAAACTTATAATATTAGTTCAAATTTATTATTTTTAAAATCCAAGGGGGCCCAAGGAATTTTATGAAGAAAAACCGAAGGGCCGGACTCAATACCTATAAAATTTTTCGACCGAAAACTACTATATCGAGACTCCTAGCAAGAAAAACGGCAGGGGCCGGGCACCCCCGGATCCTTAAAACCTCCACCAGTGATATTGTATATGACCTCGTGCAATAATGTATTAAAAGAGTTGCGAACGGGTTGGTTGTAAAGTACAACATAACCAAATGTAGCGTATGGTGGAAGTTGAAGTTAAGGAAGAAGAATTGGATGTATCTTTACGTTAATAATCAAAAGGATAAATGTGTGGGTCATGTCTATAATTAGTCATTCTATACAAAGACAAGTTGGGCAGATAACCCGCAAACAACATGCATAACATTTGAAGTCCAAAAATGTGTTTATAATTGAATGTAAAAGAAGTAGCAAACACTTAATTTCCATGCATCGGAACAGTTGGAGCATCTTTGAGTTGTTGATAGTGATCAAAGAGGTTGATTTATAATTTGAAGATGCAATCAATCAATAAGAACAAACATGGTTTTTAACCCCGGCACTTTGTGATATGATGAAACTGATGTGGTAAATGGTATACTTGTAAATTATGTAAGCAATGGCAAAATGATGTTGCGAGTCTGGTGAAGACATTGAAATTGAAATTGAAATTGAAATGATTAAGCACCGAGGGAGAAACGAGAAACATAAGTCACGTAGTTGTAAAAACGACTACCACATAACACAAACCGAGTTTTCTTTACCCTCATGCCACGGTCTAATAACATTAGGTAAATTAATTAAATAAAAAAAGGAAAAAAAAGTAACTTAGTTAAGCAGATTAACAAAAAAAAATAAATAAAAATTAGAGGTCTCTAGAATCAAACCTATGACCTCTCAACTCAAACCAAGAAGTCTTACTAGCTATAGAATTTTTTTTTATAATATAGTTAAAATAAAGATACAAAAATACTTGAATTGAGGCCAAAAAAAGAGAGAGAAAAGGTTTTAGGTTACATGAATAAAATCTGTAACCTTCCAATTAAAATAAAACATTATTTCTAGCTTAACGAAGACAACATTTATTAATTTAGCTGAAAGCAAGTATAACCTTCGACTTTTGGGTTAAAAGGAAAAAAAAGGTAAACTCACTTGAAAAAAAAAGTTGTATACGAGGAGAGTCAAACCAATAACCTTTTCAAGTGAAAATCATCTACCCTAACCAACTTAACAAATGTTAATTATGATGAAAACATATGTATGTAATCTTACATAACTTTTTGGTTAAAAAAAAGGAAACCATCCTAAAATATTGGATGCAACATGAGTCAAACTAATGGCCTTTCATGTGAAATTTAGACGCTATAACTAACTTTACCAACTCAACATAGGTTAATTACGATGAAAACATATGTTAAAGCCTAAATTATATTTTATGTAACTTATAACTTAGAATTATAATAATTATAATAAACAAATATACGAGGTGAAATCTCACTGTCTGAGGTCTGGAAGGGATAAATGAAGACAGACTCTACCCCCACCTAAAATGTGGTAGAGATGCTGCCTCGTAAGAGACCCTGGCTAAAAAAAGTTACTGTTTTTATTTTGAGTTAGATATACAAGTGTACTATAGTCATATACTTACTTTCATATACTTACTTTGAGATGCTCTTATGAAAAATAGAAAAGAAAAGCAAATATAAAAATATACATACAATTAGTTTTATGAAGTATCTTTCCTATATAATAAGTTTAATAATTAGGATAACCAAATATAAAAATATTTTTTTGTGCTTATATATATGAATACATAAAAATAAATAAATTTTGAAAAATAAAAAAGTTGGCTCTACTCCTCGGCTCGGTTTGTAAACGGGTCGAGTCCGAGGCCACCTTTGCTCAGCTCATTTGTGATGTGAAAAACATGCTTAAGAATATCAATTATAAAGTTATTGAGCTCACAAATTATGATTTAAATAAAGTTCCATTTAATAATAGATTAATAGGTGTCATTGTATTGCCATGTGTTGATGTGTATCATGAAATGAGAGTTATATGATGTAGATAAACATGAGATCATAACCCAAGATGTGACTTGTTTGCCCCTACAAACACATCCAAAACTGTTAATTGTAACCAAGCATTATATAAAATTTACTCATCTAGTTTCCCAACAGTAGGGCGCTGGTTGGCGGAACTAAATCCTAGATGAGAACTGTCAACCCTGAACACATGTCTATCTAATCGTCTCATGAGCTAGTTATGGTAATTATAACATGGACTTACATGTAATAATTAAATCAAATATTGAGACTCTTTAGAAGTATTAACATATCAAATAATTAATTCAAAACATATACACTAGACATAATTTTTGAGAAAAAAATTTTAACTGGATAGAATGGTTTTACTCCAAACTAAATACAACACAGTAAATAAGACTACGAAACTCACATTATGGTGGATGAGTTGGTATTTCTTGTTCACAAGTTGGCGTCAAATAACCTTAATCAAGAGAAGATACAAATAATAGCAAATAGTTTCACCATATTGTATAGTAAATAAGTCGGGTTTAAAACTTTTACTCTCCTGACTTTGATTCTAGTTTGTTGTTTATTATTCAATCATGTGAATTTTATTTGAAACACGTAACATTATTGACAATTTTTAACGTGTGTTGTATAATGTTGTGTCCATTTTGCATGGTAAAGCTAGTTTTGTAAAAGAACAAGACCTTTAATCTTTACTTAAATTGTTTCAAGTTCTTATGTCACTTTATGTTAATCATTGGACTTATCAAATATTTTATTTGACAGGGTTTTTCACAACTTTTATTCACATATATTAACATGTTTTGGATATTTTTTCCATAATTTATTGAGTGTATTAAACCCATTAATTGATTAGGACAAGCGTAGTGATCGATGTCGAAGTGTCAACAAAATAAGAGTAAAACTCAAGTCCTAGCAACCTTATTAGATAGGGTAAGTCGGGTGTCGAACCATGAGGAGTATTGTGGAAAGTGTTTGTGATTATCACTATTTAACTAATAACAAATATAAAATTGATTGAAAGGTTTGTTTGTTAAACTTGAAAAACAATTGCAATTAACTAAAAATGTTTTAAACAATTATGAAAAAGGTGATTCTCCCGGGATTTGGATTCAAAGATAGATAATTAACTTAGTTTTCAATTCGGAATTCGCATAGACATGAATATATGAATTTATTGATTGTGACACACAAGGACCATTTTCTTAGATTGCAAAACAATGGAAGATTATTACAAGAACATCAATTGAATCTAATCAAACCAAAACACAATTTAATATATCCTAATTACTAGAATTCTCAAGAATTGGAAAGCAATGATTAAGGTTCAAATCAAATCCAATCGTTTACAATCAAAGAACCAGACAACTAGCAAAAAACATCGAATGCTTAGATTGCATGTCCCAAACAAAAGAGAAAACTAAATCAAATCGTCTACCTACAAGATTCTCCACCTGGAGGAAACCACAAAGAGATTAGCCGCTCATGACACCGAATCAATCTTCAAAACTTGATTGGATCTTCATCATGGATGTTTATGGAATGATTGGACGGATTGGAATGGAGGAAAAGCTTCAATTTTGGCTTCTAAGATCGTCCAAAGTCTCCCAAGTCCCAAGTCAAATGGAATGAGTTAGGATCCTTAAAATCCTAATTTTTGAGGTTTAAATACGTGCAGAATTCACGACCGGCGTAGGCTACGCCGGTCAGACCCCCAAAAACTTGTTTTGTTCATAACTTTTTTTTTCGTTTCAAGTCCGTGTCCCGCTTTCTGTAAATGCCCCATTCCTCGTCTTTCTTCAATCCTCTATCATATGCTCAAATACATTCATTCCTAATCATCTTTTATCTTTC